>JAWPHD010007351.1:0-130118 GCA_037043455.1 Cyrtodaria siliqua
GAGAGACTGTTACTTTTCCTGGAAAATCAAAATTTTGACGGGTAACCCTTAGTTTGAGTTTATTATTTTCAGCATTTTTCTCAATAATCATTTCTTAAAGATCATTTTTATGCTATATTCAGATGTAGAGATGCCTTTTCATGTATATTTGAAAGTTTCAGACATAGCTGAGCACAAATGACCAGGAAAATGCAAAATCCTTATCACTACTGTAGATTTTCAAAATATTAAAGGTGCTCGGCCTGAATTTCGACCAATACCCTAGGTCACTAAAACTTGAATAATTTGAAAAGCAATAAACATGGAATCAAACTTTTAGCACTTTTCAGCGTGTAATTGATTTGTATACATGTTCAAATATTATTGAGGTGATCATTAGAAAAAAAAAAGACCTTAAGGACTCACACCACTATTATCTCCCTTGAATACTCCTGCCCTACAGATGAGGGAGGTAGATAAAAAAAACAAGTTCGCTTTTCTACATTTTACAGGATACATTGATTTATCTTTACCAGGTTCTAAATCTACAGCATTTTAGGAAGAGATCCCAGAAAAATGCATGTTGATATAAGATTTCTAGCTAATTCTGCCTCATTTTACACATCATGGGTCTAATCTCCACGGGGTTGTATTTTTGTCTAAATTTTGATAGGTGTCACGCAAACATGAAATTAAAAAAAGTTCAATCTGGTAAATATTCGTTAAAAGTTAATAGCATGCAGATATTGGATCAATGAAGAATTTAAGCATAAATACATGTTGCAAAATCGTTTTTATCTCTATGCCACGAACAAAAACATTACAATGGGACCCTATGGAAAATTAATTGTGGTGTGAGACGTTAAGAAAGAGCTGCAGAATGGGTATCTTTATTCGTTATTCTTAAGGCATTGCGCTTTAGAGCTGCAGAATGGCATTTTCATCCGTCATCTCTAAGGTATTGCGCTTTAGAGCTGCAGAACGAGTATCTTTCATCCTTTAATGCTAAGGCATTGCGCTTTAGAGCTGCATAACAGGTATCTTTCATCATTCATCTCTAATGCCTTGCAATTTAGAGCTTCAGAATGGGAATTTCCATCATTCAGCTAGCTCTAAGCCCTTGCGCTTTAGAGCTGCAGAACGGGTACCTTACATCCTTCAACACTAAGCATTGTTTGCGTATCTGTGAACGTTTCAGACATGTTAGGACACAGTTAACACGGTTATTCAGAAATCCCGTCTGTGTATGTATAGTTACTTCAAGTTATCTTCATATTGCAGGAATTAGCAGAAATTTTACTTGATACCATGTTTAACTAAAAGTTAACTAGATTTTCAAAACCAATACAGGTATAAGCATAATTTTAGCTTTATTTTACAGCTATTGACTTGTAAAACAAACACACATATCAATGAAGACAGACTACTTTGAAAAAAATGTCAAAATTAAAGCGAGAGACTGTTACTTTTCCTGGAAAATCAAAATTTTGACGGGTAACCCTTAGTTTGAGTTTATTATTTTCAGCATTTTTCTCAATAATCATTTCTTAAAGATCATTTTTATGCTATATTCAGATGTAGAGATGCCTTTTCATGTATATTTGAAAGTTTCAGACATAGCTGAGCACAAATGACCAGGAAAATGCAAAATCCTTATCACTACTGTAGATTTTCAAAATATTAAAGGTGCTCGGCCTGAATTTCGACCAATACCCTACGTCACTAAAACTTGAATAATTTGAAAAGCAATAAACATGGAATCAAACTTTTAGCACTTTTCAGCGTGTAATTGATTTGTATACATGTTCAATTATTATTGAGGTGATCATTAGAAAAAAAAAGACCTTAAGGACTCACACCACTATTATCTCCCTTGAATACTCCTGCCCTACAGATGAGGGAGGTAGATAAAAAAAAAACAAGTTCGCTTTTCTACATTTTACAGGATACATTGATTTATCTTTACCAGGTTCTAAATCTACAGCATTTTAGGAAGAGATCCCAGAAAAATGCATGTTGATATAAGATTTCTAGCTAATTCTGCCTCATTTTACACATCATGGGTCTAATCTCCACGGGGTTGTATTTTTGTCTAAATTTTGATAGGTGTCACGCAAACATGAAATTAAAAAAAGTTCAATCTGGTAAATATTCGTTAAAAGTTAATAGCATGCAGATATTGGATCAATGAAGAATTTAAGCATAAATACATGTTGCAAAATCGTTTTTATCTCTATGCCACGAACAAAAACATTACAATGGGACCCTATGGAAAATTAATTGTGGTGTGAGACGTTAAGAAAGAGCTGCAGAATGGGTATCTTTATTCGTTATTCTTAAGGCATTGCGCTTTAGAGCTGCAGAATGGCATTTTCATCCGTCATCTCTAAGGTATTGCGCTTTAGAGCTGCAGAACGAGTATCTTTCATCCTTTAATGCTAAGGCATTGCGCTTTAGAGCTGCATAACAGGTATCTGTCATCATTCATCTCTTATGCCTTGCAATTTAGAGCTTCAGAATGGGAATTTCCATCATTCAGCTAGCTCTAAGCCCTTGCGCTTTAGAGCTGCAGAACGGGTACCTTACATCCTTCAACACTAAGCATTGTTTGCGTATCTGTGAACGTTTCAGACATGTTAGGACACAGTTAACACGGTTATTCAGAAATCCCGTCTGTGTATGTATAGTTACTTCAAGTTATCTTCATATTGCAGGAATTAGCAGAAATTTTACTTGATACCATGTTTAACTAAAAGTTAACTAGATTTTCAAAACCAATACAGGTATAAGCATAATTTTAGCTTTATTTTACAGCTATTGACTTGTAAAACAAACACACATATCAATGAAGACAGACTACTTTGAAAAAATGTCAAAATTAAAGCGAGAGACTGTTACTTTTCCTTGAAAATCAAATTTTTGACGGGTAACCCTTAGTTTGAGTTTATTATTTTCAGCATTTTTCTCAATAATCATTTCTTAAAGATCATTTTTATGCTATATTCAGATGTAGAGATGCCTTTTCATGTATATTTGAAAGTTTCAGACATAGCTGAGCACAAATGACCAGGAAAATGCAAAATCCTTATCACTACTGTAGATTTTCAAAATATTAAAGGTGCTCGGCCTGAATTTCGACCAATACCCTAGGTCACTAAAACTTGAATAATTTGAAAAGCAATAAACATGGAATCAAACTTTTAGCACTTTTCAGCGTGTAATTGATTTGTATACATGTTCAATTATTATTGAGGTGATCATTAGAAAAAAAAAAGACCTTAAGGACTCACACCACTATTATCTCCCTTGAATACTCCTGCCCTACAGATGAGGGAGGTAGATAAAAAAAAACAAGTTCGCTTTTCTACATTTTACAGGATACATTGATTTATCTTTACCAGGTTCTAAATCTACAGCATTTTAGGAAGAGATCCCAGAAAAATGCATGTTGATATAAGATTTCTAGCTAATTCTGCCTCATTTTACACATCATGGGTCTAATCTCCACGGGGTTGTATTTTTGTCTAAATTTTGATAGGTGTCACGCAAACATGAAATTAAAAAAAGTTCAATCTGGTAAATATTCGTTAAAAGTTAATAGCATGCAGATATTGGATCAATGAAGAATTTAAGCATAAATACATGTTGCAAAATCGTTTTTATCTCTATGCCACGAACAAAAACATTACAATGGGACCCTATTGAAAATTAATTGTGGTGTGAGACGTTAAGAAAGAGCTGCAGAATGGGTATCTTTATTCGTTATTCTTAAGGCATTGCGCTTTAGAGCTGCAGAATGGCATTTTCATCCGTCATCTCTAAGGTATTGCGCTTTAGAGCTGCAGAACGAGTATCTTTCATCCTTTAATGCTAAGGCATTGCGCTTTAGAGCTGCATAACAGGTATCTGTCATCATTCATCTCTTATGCCTTGCAATTTAGAGCTTCAGAATGGGAATTTCCATCATTCAGCTAGCTCTAAGCCCTTGCGCTTTAGAGCTGCAGAACGGGTACCTTACATCCTTCAACACTAAGCATTGTTTGTGTATCTGTGAACGTTTCAGACATGTTAGGACACAGTTAACACGGTTATTCAGAAATCCCGTCTGTGTATGTATAGTTACTTCAAGTTATCTTCATATTGCAGGAATTAGCAGAAATTTTACTTGATACCATGTTTAACTAAAAGTTAACTAGATTTTCAAAACCAATACAGGTATAAGCATAATTTTAGCTTTATTTTACAGCTATTGACTTGTAAAACAAACACACATATCAATGAAGACAGACTACTTTGAAAAAATGTCAAAATTAAAGCGAGAGACTGTTACTTTTCCTGGAAAATCAAAATTTTGACGGGTAACCCTTAGTTTGAGTTTATTATTTTCAGCATTTTTCTCAATAATCATTTCTTAAAGATCATTTTTATGCTATATTCAGATGTAGAGATGCCTTTTCATGTATATTTGAAAGTTTCAGACATAGCTGAGCACAAATGACCAGGAAAATGCAAAATCCTTATCACTACTGTAGATTTTCAAAATATTAAAGGTGCTCGGCCTGAATTTCGACCAATACCCTAGGTCACTAAAACTTGAATAATTTGAAAAGCAATAAACATGGAATCAAACTTTTAGCACTTTTCAGCGTGTAATTGATTTGTATACATGTTCAAATATTATTGAGGTGATCATTAGAAAAAAAAAAGACCTTAAGGACTCACACCACTATTATCTCCCTTGAATACTCCTGCCCTACAGATGAGGGAGGTAGATAAAAAAAAACAAGTTCGCTTTTCTACATTTTACAGGATACATTGATTTATCTTTACCAGGTTCTAAATCTACAGCATTTTAGGAAGAGATCCCAGAAAAATGCATGTTGATATAAGATTTCTAGCTAATTCTGCCTCATTTTACACATCATGGGTCTAATCTCCACGGGGTTGTATTTTTGTCTAAATTTTGATAGGTGTCACGCAAACATGAAATTAAAAAAAGTTCAATCTGGTAAATATTCGTTAAAAGTTAATAGCATGCAGATATTGGATCAATGAAGAATTTAAGCATAAATACATGTTGCAAAATCGTTTTTATCTCTATGCCACGAACAAAAACATTACAATGGGACCCTATGGAAAATTAATTGTGGTGTGAGACGTTAAGAAAGAGCTGCAGAATGGGTATCTTTATTCGTTATTCTTAAGGCATTGCGCTTTAGAGCTGCAGAATGGCATTTTCATCCGTCATCTCTAAGGTATTGCGCTTTAGAGCTGCAGAACGAGTATCTTTCATCCTTTAATGCTAAGGCATTGCGCTTTAGAGCTGCATAACAGGTATCTTTCATCATTCATCTCTAATGCCTTGCAATTTAGAGCTTCAGAATGGGAATTTCCATCATTCAGCTAGCTCTAAGCCCTTGCGCTTTAGAGCTGCAGAACGGGTACCTTACATCCTTCAACACTAAGCATTGTTTGCGTATCTGTGAACGTTTCAGACATGTTAGGACACAGTTAACACGGTTATTCAGAAATCCCGTCTGTGTATGTATAGTTACTTCAAGTTATCTTCATATTGCAGGAATTAGCAGAAATTTTACTTGATACCATGTTTAACTAAAAGTTAACTAGATTTTCAAAACCAATACAGGTATAAGCATAATTTTAGCTTTATTTTACAGCTATTGACTTGTAAAACAAACACACATATCAATGAAGACAGACTACTTTGAAAAAATGTCAAAATTAAAGCGAGAGACTGTTACTTTTCCTGGAAAATCAAAATTTTGACGGGTAACCCTTAGTTTGAGTTTATTATTTTCAGCATTTTTTTCAATAATCATTTCTTAAAGATCATTTTTATGCTATATTCAGATGTAGAGATGCCTTTTCATGTATATTTGAAAGTTTCAGACATAGCTGAGCACAAATGACCAGGAAAATGCAAAATCCTTATCACTACTGTAGATTTTCAAAATATTAAAGGTGCTCGGCCTGAATTTCGACCAATACCCTAGGTCACTAAAACTTGAATAATTTGAAAAGCAATAAACATGGAATCAAACTTTTAGCACTTTTCAGCGTGTAATTGATTTGTATACATGTTCAATTATTATTGAGGTGATCATTAGAAAAAAAAAGACCTTAAGGACTCACACCACTATTATCTCCCTTGAATACTCCTGCCCTACAGATGAGGGAGGTAGATAAAAAAAAACAAGTTCGCTTTTCTACATTTTACAGGATACATTGATTTATCTTTACCAGGTTCTAAATCTACAGCATTTTAGGAAGAGATCCCAGAAAAATGCATGTTGATATAAGATTTCTAGCTAATTCTGCCTCATTTTACACATCATGGGTCTAATCTCCACGGGGTTGTATTTTTGTCTAAATTTTGATAGGTGTGACATTTCAAACATGAAATTAAAAAAAGTTCAATCTGGTAAATATTCGTTAAAAGTTAATAGCATGCAGATATTGGATCAATGAAGAATTTAAGCATAAATACATGTTGCAAAATCGTTTTTATCTCTATGCCACGAACAAAAACATTACAATGGGACCCTATGGAAAATTAATTGTGGTGTGAGACGTTAAGAAAGAGCTGCAGAATGGGTATCTTTACTCGTTATTCTTAAGGCATTGCGCTTTAGAGCTGCAGAATGGCATTTTCATCCGTCATCTCTAAGGTATTGCGCTTTAGAGCTGCAGAACGAGTATCTTTCATCCTTTAATGCTAAGGCATTGCGCTTTAGAGCTGCATAACAGGTATCTTTCATCATTCATCTCTAATGCCTTGCAATTTAGAGCTTCAGAATGGGAATTTCCATCATTCAGCTAGCTCTAAGCCCTTGCGCTTTAGAGCTGCAGAACGGGTACCTTACATCCTTCAACACTAAGCATTGTTTGTGTATCTGTGAACGTTTCAGACATGTTAGGACACAGTTAACACGGTTATTCAGAAATCCCGTCTGTGTATGTATAGTTACTTCAAGTTATCTTCATATTGCAGGAATTAGCAGAAATTTTACTTGATACCATGTTTAACTAAAAGTTAACTAGATTTTCAAAACCAATACAGGTATAAGCATAATTTTAGCTTTATTTTACAGCTATTGACTTGTAAAACAAACACACATATCAATGAAGACAGACTACTTTGAAAAAATGTCAAAATTAAAGCGAGAGACTGTTACTTTTCCTGGAAAATCAAAATTTTGACGGGTAACCCTTAGTTTGAGTTTATTATTTTCAGCATTTTTCTCAATAATCATTTCTTAAAGATCATTTTTATGCTATATTCAGATGTAGAGATGCCTTTTCATGTATATTTGAAAGTTTCAGACATAGCTGAGCACAAATGACCAGGAAAATGCAAAATCCTTATCACTACTGTAGATTTTCAAAATATTAAAGGTGCTCGGCCTGAATTTCGACCAATACCCTAGGTCACTAAAACTTGAATAATTTGAAAAGCAATAAACATGGAATCAAACTTTTAGCACTTTTCAGCGTGTAATTGATTTGTATACATGTTCAAATATTATTGAGGTGATCATTAGAAAAAAAAAAGACCTTAAGGACTCACACCACTATTATCTCCCTTGAATACTCCTGCCCTACAGATGAGGGAGGTAGATAAAAAAAACAAGTTCGCTTTTCTACATTTTACAGGATACATTGATTTATCTTTACCAGGTTCTAAATCTACAGCATTTTAGGAAGAGATCCCAGAAAAATGCATGTTGATATAAGATTTCTAGCTAATTCTGCCTCATTTTACACATCATGGGTCTAATCTCCACGGGGTTGTATTTTTGTCTAAATTTTGATAGGTGTCACGCAAACATGAAATTAAAAAAAGTTCAATCTGGTAAATATTCGTTAAAAGTTAATAGCATGCAGATATTGGATCAATGAAGAATTTAAGCATAAATACATGTTGCAAAATCGTTTTTATCTCTATGCCACGAACAAAAACATTACAATGGGACCCTATGGAAAATTAATTGTGGTGTGAGACGTTAAGAAAGAGCTGCAGAATGGGTATCTTTATTCGTTATTCTGAAGGCATTGCGCTTTAGAGCTGCAGAATGGCATTTTCATCCGTCATCTCTAAGGTATTGCGCTTTAGAGCTGCAGAACGAGTATCTTTCATCCTTTAATGCTAAGGCATTGCGCTTTAGAGCTGCATAACAGGTATCTTTCATCATTCATCTCTAATGCCTTGCAATTTAGAGCTTCAGAATGGGAATTTCCATCATTCAGCTAGCTCTAAGCCCTTGCGCTTTAGAGCTGCAGAACGGGTACCTTACATCCTTCAACACTAAGCATTGTTTGTGTATCTGTGAACGTTTCAGACATGTTAGGACACAGTTAACACGGTTATTCAGAAATCCCGTCTGTGTATGTATAGTTACTTCAAGTTATCTTCATATTGCAGGAATTAGCAGAAATTTTACTTGATACCATGTTTAACTAAAAGTTAACTAGATTTTCAAAACCAATACAGGTATAAGCATAATTTTAGCTTTATTTTACAGCTATTGACTTGTAAAACAAACACACATATCAATGAAGACAGACTACTTTGAAAAAATGTCAAAATTAAAGCGAGAGACTGTTACTTTTCCTGGAAAATCAAAATTTTGACGGGTAACCCTTAGTTTGAGTTTATTATTTTCAGCATTTTTCTCAATAATCATTTCTTAAAGATCATTTTTATGCTATATTCAGATGTAGAGATGCCTTTTCATGTATATTTGAAAGTTTCAGACATAGCTGAGCACAAATGACCAGGAAAATGCAAAATCCTTATCACTACTGTAGATTTTCAAAATATTAAAGGTGCTCGGCCTGAATTTCGACCAATACCCTAGGTCACTAAAACTTGAATAATTTGAAAAGCAATAAACATGGAATCAAACTTTTAGCACTTTTCAGCGTGTAATTGATTTGTATACATGTTCAAATATTATTGAGGTGATCATTAGAAAAAAAAAAGACCTTAAGGACTCACACCACTATTATCTCCCTTGAATACTCCTGCCCTACAGATGAGGGAGGTAGATAAAAAAAAACAAGTTCGCTTTTCTACATTTTACAGGATACATTGATTTATCTTTACCAGGTTCTAAATCTACAGCATTTTAGGAAGAGATCCCAGAAAAATGCATGTTGATATAAGATTTCTAGCTAATTCTGCCTCATTTTACACATCATGGGTCTAATCTCCACGGGGTTGTATTTTTGTCTAAATTTTGATAGGTGTCACGCAAACATGAAATTAAAAAAAGTTCAATCTGGTAAATATTCGTTAAAAGTTAATAGCATGCAGATATTGGATCAATGAAGAATTTAAGCATAAATACATGTTGCAAAATCGTTTTTATCTCTATGCCACGAACAAAAACATTACAATGGGACCCTATGGAAAATTAATTGTGGTGTGAGACGCTAAGGACTCACAACACTATTATCTCCATTGAATACTTGTGCCCTACAGATGAAGGAAGTAGATAAAAATAATAACGTTCGCTTTTCTACTTTTTACAGAACTTTCCATTCCTTGTGTCAAGCAAACATGAAATTAGAAAAATGGTAAATATGTGTTAATTGCGTTTTAAATTGTAAATATTGGATCAATGAAAAATTTAAGAATAAATTAATGTTGTAAAAATTGTTTTATCTCTATAACGAACACAAATACTATAATGGGACCCTATGGAAAATCAGGGAGTATGTATACCTACTCCCTGGGAAAATTAATTGTGGTGTGAGACACTAAGTATCCTAAGTATCCCATGCGACACAAAAAGCAAATGTATTGAACGTATGCATCCAAAACAGTAACACTATAGACTTTATTCATAATTATTACGCGTCTTTACAAAAAGTGGACGAAACAAACAGAGATCGAAAGAATACGGGGCGAAACAAGTAGATTTGCGAACTCATATGGGGCGAAACGAAAATCGCTCACGGTTAGGCAAACGTTTTACGTTTTTTGTTTGTTTGTTGTGTGTCACTTTTATTATAATATATTGACAGTCAGTTACCTTCATTAAGGATCCATTTCAGCATAGGTTCGTATTTCCGTTAGGCCTAGTGTCCCGCATTGTTTTTAGAAAAAAAGGTATCACATAAGGCAGGGGTAAGTTGGAATGTTTATCTTTGTTACAAAAAATCTTGATCAATGAACGCTCGTACAAATATCTTTGTTATGGTCTAAGAATTTGTTCTGGTTATGGTGCTCATTTTAAACAGTGAAGTAATAAGAGAGTGAATCTTAAGAATCTGAATCTGAATAGATACGTCGAAGTAACCAGTACTGGCTTTTATTCAACGGGCTGGTGTGCGCGTAAAATTTAGTCTGGTAATGTTAATTCACTTTTGAAGCTTTCGATGGTCTGTTGGTTCACAATATTGTCACTGAGTTTATTCCAATCTATCACTGTTCTTGGGAAGAAAGAGTATTTGAAATTATCACTATTTGTCTGTATTAATTGGAAACACTTTGTGTTATTGTTCACTTGGTTTGCAACAATGTTTTTATGTATGTAGTCCTCGTATTTCTTAGCTCTAATTGTTCGTTTAGGCCTAAGGGGATTCAGATAGTGTTCAATATTAATAGCTGGGACGTGCCCTTCCACCACCTTGTACAGGAACGTCAGCCGCTGGTGGCGTCGTCTTTCTTGTAGTGGGGCCAGTTCCAGGTCCTTCAGCATGGCGGTCACACATCCATCTTGTTTGGATCTGTAATCCTTCTTGATGAAGCGTGCGGATGATCGCTGTATCCGCTCTAGCTTGTCTATTTCGCCTTGCTGGTAGGGGTCCCAGATAACACACCCATATTCCAGTTTGGATCGAATCAGTCCGAGGTAGGCGTTCTTCCGGCAGCTAGAAGGACAGTGCCTTAGGTTTCTTCTCATGAATCCAAGGGTAGAGTTAGCACGTTTGGTGATTTTCGATATATGTGTAGTCCATTTCAGGTCATCAGAGAATGTAATTCCAAGGTAAGGATTTTCTTGAACTTGTTTTAGAATATCGCCGTCGATGGTGTAAAAATAGCTGGACTTCTGTTTGCTGCTGAGGAGATAGCATTTCTTGGCGTTGAACTTCATACCCCAGTCATGCGCCCATTGTTGTAGATTTTTGAGGTCTAGTTGGAGGAGTTTTTGGTCTTTGATGGAGTTAATAGTTCTGTATAATAGACAGTCATCCGCGAACAGGCGTATGTGGGACTTGACTCTCTCGGGCAGGTCGTTGATGTGGCAGAGGAACAGCAGAGGCCCTAACACCATGCCTTGGGGTACGCCGGATCCTACTGGGACGTGTCGGGACTTCTCACCTTCCACCACCACGCACATTTCACGCTGTTGGAGGAAGTTGGCAATCCAGTCGAGTAGGGGGCCACGGATACCATAGTTCTCTAGCTTTAGGAGAAGTCGTTGGTGGGGGACGGTGTCAAATGCTTTGCTGAAGTCCAGTATCATTGTGTCGACCTGTTTATTCTTGTCATAGTAGCCGAGTAGATCGTGAGCTGTGACGACTAGTTGTGTCTCGCAGGAGTAGCCTGAACGGAAGCCATGATTGAGGTCGGTAAGTACCCTGTGTCTGTCTAGGTGGTCGAGCATATGGTGACAAATGATATGTTCCAGTAGTTTGGATAGGACACAAGTGAGGGACACTGGGCGGTAGTTCTCTGGAGTATGGCGATCTCCTTTCTTGAAGACCGGCGCAACGTTGGCGCTTCTCCAGTCCTTGGGTAGCTCCCCGGTGTCAACTGACTTTTGGAAGATGGCGGTAATGGCTGGGGTGGCTTCTGTCGCACACGCCTGGAGGACTCTAATTGGTATCTCGTCTGGGCCAGTTGCCTTCCTAATGTTGATATTTTTTAGAAGCTTCAGTACCCCTTCTTCCCCGATATGTAGTGCGGGTATGCTCTCATCTATGTGGTTGGAGAGTGGAGGGGGTGGCTGGTTGTTGTTGTCCTTCGTGAAGACTGACTGGAATTGGTTGATCAGGATCTCCGCTTTACCTTTACAGTCGCTGACAAGGTGGCCATGGTTCCGTAGAGGGGCGATGCCTATGTTGTCTTCCTTCTTGGACTTAACGTAGTTATAGAAGGGTTTGGTGTTGTTGTTTTCCAGGCCTTCGTTGATAACTTTGTTGATATGGTCCCATTCAGCTTTGCGGATGAGCCGTTTAGTTTCCTTTTGGCATTTTCTGTAGTTTGTCCAGATGTTGGTTTTCTTGGCCTTTTTGAAGATCCTAGCTTTCCGCTTGAGCTGTCTTTTTACTTCTCTTGTGATCCATGGTGTTGCGTTTCTTGAAGTCTTCATTTTGGATGGGATTTTTTCTTGAATTGTTGTGTTGAGCATTTCTTTAAAGGTGTCCCAGAGATGGTGTACATTGGAGTTGTTTCGGTATAGTCGTAGGATTTCTGTAGAGATGGTTGATATGTCTTTCTTTAGAGTTTCCCAGTTGGCCTTGGAGAACGTATAACATTTTCTGGTCTTAAAACTGTTTTAAATAATCCGCCTAGAAAGATTTTCCTTCAACTGATACTGCACACCATCAGTTTTTGATTATCACAGCAGCATTGTTTCCGATTGAGGTTTTACGGGCAGATTAACACAGTAGTTATAGTCTATTAATAGGTCCCAGTTTCGGTGACGTACCTGTTTCGGTGACTTTTGTTTATCGCTTTTTTTTTTTTTATCGGTAGTCGAATGACATCATCAGTTTTGCCGTATTTTGTGTAAACATTGAAAAAACATCACGTCTGTCATCTTGAACCAAATAATGTGCTTCAAAAGGGTTATTAAATGCTTATTTTATGAATTGGTATGAAATATGACCATTATTTCTTATTACTTTTTCATACCTTTCATTAATTTAGTCTATAAAACATATATGTATATATAGGTTTTTGATAATTTGACATCGAAACACGCATTTCCTCATTAATATGTCAAACATCGCATTTTATAGACAGAGTCGTGGTCAACTGTTTTACTATAGGGTGTGCTCAAAAATATGGCGTGGCGCAGTCTGTAGCGCAGCGGATTTGTAACCGGGGGCCCCGGGTTCAATCCTCCGTGGTGCCACTGAGTTTCGTCGGTGTTTTCTTGGGCAAGACACTTTCCCTTAGCCTCGTCCGTCGGATGGGGATGTAAACCGGGCGGTCCCATAT
Organism: Cyrtodaria siliqua; assembly: GCA_037043455.1. Classification (NCBI taxonomy): domain Eukaryota; kingdom Metazoa; phylum Mollusca; class Bivalvia; order Adapedonta; family Hiatellidae; genus Cyrtodaria; species Cyrtodaria siliqua. The sequence continues at coordinate 13,178 of JAWPHD010007351.1, forward strand.
ATCGGTCTATCCTCCGAGCACATTAAAGAACCATAGAATCTATCGATAATAAAAGTAGGGCACGGTTCCCGGATTCCTATTTATCCTTCCCCTCTCTCTGGGGCCGCTCTAAATAACATATACTCTGTTGATGAGCCGTTAAACAACATTCAGTTCAAAAGTATACACCCGCTTATATATTTTAAGCAAACTGTAGCAATAACAGACCAGGACCATCTGGGCCCCAATTGGTGGCTGTATCTGACAATGACATTGAAAAGGACACATCTGATGATGAAAAACATTGTGTTTGCAACAAGTTTCAACCAGAATAGTCGAAAAACTGCATATCTCAGGTTTTCACTAAATGGGCACAACGTAATATGCAAGCATGTGGGCACTGGACTCATTTAATTAACAGTATCAATAAAGAATGATAAGGAGGCAGGGAATTTATTTTTCCTTGTCATAAAGAAGAAAAATGTGCCTTAGGCCTAAATTAAAAGATTGTTTGTTTGCAGTTTGCGACCGACCCACGGCAAATCTGCCGACCTAAACTATTTTTTAAATTAATTATTATTATTATTATTTTTTTTTTTTCCAATTATTTTGGGAAGTTTCATAATGCTCTGATATAATCAGATATATCTCTGCTGCTATAGTAAATTATAAGCGCCTACATGACTGACCTTGTGAGTGAGAAAAATGTGAGGATGGTGTCTGCAAAAAGGACACTTGAAGAGAATATTGTTCTTTGCAGTAACGTAAACTGAGAAGTGAAATTGTTACTCACAGAGTTCAGTGTTTATACTTTAACAGGGCTTGACATTAGTGGGTTTTTTTTACTTGCCAGAACTTGGAAATTTTATGTGTGGGAACAATATTTTGGGTAAAGTGTATATCTCTACAAATAATAATGTTATTTTCGGGCAAGTCATTGTCTAATCCACTTGCCCGAACTAAATTTCTACTTGCCCTGGACAAGTTTCGGGCAAGTGAAAATTTGACCATATTTTTCAAATATTTCTAATGATGATGTGCGAATATTCAATTTATATGTTTCAGATGAAATATAAAAATAGTGTAGATTGTATGCACTGGATTTGATGTTCATATCTTGTACCAAACAAAATATTTTGTCATTTGAAACATTACTTCGAAAAAGTTGGGGTCAAGCACTGTTTAATAGTTTCTAAGTCTGTTTCATGTGTCCATAAATGAACATTTGATCAATGTTTTGCATGTTTTGTTAATATTTAACTAAACCCTTTTAAAAAAAACAACTATGGATAATACTAGTGAAGCACACAATATTTGCATGCCAATAATAAGAATGTGTTAAAAAAAAATAATCTCTACCTACCGACCCACTCCTAAAATCATGGGTCGGAAACTGCAAACAAACAATTTGTTAATGGTGGCCTTAACTTGTGTAAATATACTGTAATATGTTAGTTTTATTGTTATAAAATGTTTCGAAAGTTTATATTGGTGAAAACATTTGGCTAACCCTGTGCATTAGAAAGTCACGAAACAGGTACATTGTACACATCATCAGTTTGTGTGTACAGTAACACAACTACTGCATTAAAACATGGCAGATATCTCGGTAAATACAGCATTGTTTGGAATGTGTTTTCACAACATACCAGGGATTGAATTGCTGTAAAAGCAAGAAATGAAAATATATTAATTACTTGGTTTATTTAATACGGAAGTCGCTTGTAATAGTTAAGGTCACCGAAACTGGGACTTCCTTGATACCACATTCTTAAAATGGTGCATAAACCACCCATATAAGGAACCCATTGGAATTAAGCTTTTGAGCTTTACAGGCTATCCTTAGGTTAAAAGATCCCTTTGAATGTAAATTATTTATTTATTAATCTTATTTATGTTCTTGAAACAACGGAATAAATGAATGTTATACTGTTTACAAAATCAGTATTAACACTTTTTTAAACTAAATTGAAACTGGAAAGTGCATGACCATATCTTCTGTGGTATAGCAATAATAAAGGTGTTATTATGTCCCCGAAGGGTGGCATATAGTAGTCGCACTGTCTGTCCATTCGCGTGTACAATTGTGTCCGCTTCATAACTCTGACAATAATGGACGGATTTTCAAATAACTTGCTCACCACAACAAGACGACGTGTCGCGCACAAAAATCAGGTCCGTGGCTCGAAAATCAAGGTCACACTTAGAGGTCAAAGGTCAAAATCCGTTCGTCTGTACACTCGTGTCCGCTTCATAACTCTGACAATAATGGATGGATTTTCAAATAAATTCGCACAATTGCTGACCACAACAATTCGACGTGTTGCGCACAAAATCCAGGTCCCTGGCTCCAAGGTCAAGGTCACACTAAGAGATCAAAGGTCAAAATCCGTTGGTCTATACAATCGTGTCCGCTTCATAACTCTGACAATAATCGACGGATTTTCAAATAACTTCGCACAATTGCTCACCACAAGACGTCGTGTCACGATTTTTTTTTTTAATTTTTTCTTTTTTTAATTTTTTTATTTATTTTATTTTTATTGTTTGTTTAAAAAAATATATCTGTTGGTTTCATATTGCTCCAAGGTCAAGGTCACACTTACAGGTCACTTCGGGGGCATTTGTGACATTTCTTGTTGATAATGTGATAACAGAGAATTTCTGCGATAATTGGTAATAGTCATATAGTCAGATTATTAATTATATAATATGTTTATCTTTAATGTATTTTCTCATCTAACCAGTTGTTTAACTTATATATATGTATCTTTTACCTGAATAAAATTGGATTGAATTGAATAACACAGAGTTCAGCAAGATCTTTAATGTGCAAAGGGTATTGCTCTCCATTCACACGGGAACGACAGCTTTACATCCCCTTCGAAGGATGGCATACTTTCACAGTACCTTGCCGGAGTAAGATACTGAAGGAGTTGGTTTGAAAAACTGGAGATGTGACGCCACAGGGAATCGAACCCGTGACTTCTGGGACGAGAGTCAAATGCTAACCACTCGGGCACTGCTTCCCTTAAGATTAGTTTAGGATACAAGTATTGTAATACATTTCAGACTTATTATAGGAAGGGAAAAGACTGCTGGGTTGCTGTATGTTGTTCTTTGTCAGCAGAAGACTACTAGGTTGCTGTATGTTGTTCTGTGTCAGTAGAAGACTACCAGGTTGCTGTGTGAGAAGATGGAGGAGACATTAGTTGTACTATTCATATATGTTACTGTACAACAAGAGACTGCCATCAAAGACCTGTTCAAGCACAAGGGTTGGAAGCTAGAAAATAAAGGTAATAAGCGTACACTGCGTGGGCATTAGCAGCACTTACTCAGACACATCTGGACCACTTTTGCTCAAAGTTGGTAGGGATGCTTCTGTAATAATTGCATGAGTAACTGACAAAAGACATGAGGTCAATTAGACTTTAAAAATTGTCGCTGTTTTTAAAAAAAAGGAATAAACTTTAAAAAAAAAATATTTTAAGAATCGCACCATAGATTTGACAATCATTTTGTCTGACTTTGAATAAAAAGTTCAAGGTGAGGTCACGACTTGATTGAATGGGTCAACTTTTTGTTACAAAGTTTGAGTTTCTCAGAATACTTTTCAACAGAGTGATTTGATATTAAATTAATTATTTGCACAGTTGTTACATATATGATCATTAGCTGTCCAACCATAAACATGTTTCCATGCCCTTGACCTTCAGTTCAAGGTCCAGGGTTCAAATTTAATACTTATTTACTTGCTAACTGCAAGTAGATTTTTGCAGATTGCAAGTAGAAAATATTAGCACTTGCTAAATTGTTCAAGTTATAAAAGAAACTCACTAGGTCTCAGTCTACATTTATTCACTGAATAATATATTTATATATAATATTTATCTAACTAAGTTAAATAGGTGGATATAAGTAAGCACAATTATACATTATTACATTCCTGCATCTAGCTGAGTGTGAAAATGTCATTATTTACATGTATAGAAATCCTTCTAAAATGAATCAAGGTTTTAAATTATTAATGCAAGTACCTCGTTTAAAATAGCAAGTAGAAAATCTTCGCACTTGTTTTTTTTAGCAAGTGGCTAAAAATGTTAAATTTGATCACTGATTAGGTTACATTTATTAGGACGTTTGTCGAAAATCCAGTTTCATGGAATTTACATACCGTACATACGTTTCTTGTTCAAATGAATTCGGTAAATAATACCCTACAGTACATGTATATTTTAGGCCATTATCTACCAGATGATCTTAAAGAACAGATCAGGCAAATTGGAACTGAAGAAATCAAGTCTGAAGCAGAAAATAATGATGATGATGATAATGATGGTGACAATGGCAGCATGCTTGTTATACTTCCCTTGGAATTGACTGCAACTGAGGGTGATACAACTGATGAAATTAAGAATGAGTCATTAACTGATGCTAGACAATTAAGAAGGATCAGACGTGAAAGTAAACAAACGGCTTCAAAAGGCAGAAGGAGAATAAGCTCTAAAAATGTATCGAAGAAAGAGCAAAATAAGAACGTGGTCAAAGAAGTCGAACACGAAGAAAATGGGATTAAAACAAAGAAGATATTAAGATGCAAACAGTGCGATTATACTACCATTTCGAGCAGTAACTATCTCCGTCATATTAGGGAAGTGCATGTACAAGTTCGGCACAAATGTTCCCACTGTAACAAATCCTTCAAGTCAAAGCACGAGGCAAAAAACCATGAGCATAATGCGCATGTGAGTAGTCTGAAGTGCGAAAAATGTGACAAACAGTTCACGTCACGTGGTGGCCTTCTCAATCATTTCAAACAGGTTCATCTAAAGAAGGCGTTATATAAATGTGATATTTGTGAAGCGACTTTCTTCTACAAGCAGCATTTTCAGGGTCATATGAATTCACACAGTTTAAACAAACCATACACGTGCAGCACGTGTGACAAACCTTTCATTTATAAATCTTCCTGGAAATTGCACGAAAAAAAATGTGATAATGAGGTTAACTATTTTGATACCCATAATCCAGATGGCAGTGTGAAGGAGGGAGAGAAAGAAAAATGTCTGTGCGATATATGTGGTGATGAATTAAGCAGTAGATCCAGTCTGAAAACACATCACAAGTTCGTCCATTCAGATGAACCAAAGTCAGAGTGTGAAACATGTGGGAAAACTTTTAAAGGTATGTACATGACATGCGCTGTCTATATTTCTACACTGGTCTTTGCCTTTAAATAACTGAACCCTTTACCCACTAGTCTATATATATATATATAATGGACTGTTCCTTTTTTTAATTAAGACCATTCCATTTATGTGACAAAGGGGTGTTTTGGGGAAATGACTGATCAGCAGCCAGACATTGTAAACCCTTACCAGCCTGCGAGTTACTCACAAGCTGATTTGGGTTTACAATGGACCCAAAGGCTATTATAGTCATGCTTAGTGGGTTAAGGGTTGATTACCTCATTGGTGCAAATTTGAAAATAAGGAAAAAATAGTAACATGCAAAAAACAGTTTGCTTTGAACTATTCACATGATTCAAATGATTAATAAAGATTTGTAAATATGTAAGTTACAAACATGTATTATAAGTAGAAAACTAACAGAATGCTGCAACTTTTACAAGAAGAGATAATCAAGATTTCTGTGTGTCTCCTTAAAGGGATTTGCCTCCAGATTACATCTAAAATGAATCTTTCTTTGATTATTCCAAAATTGTATGGACAACTAGAAGAGATTGTAAAAGATTAATAAGGGATATTTAACAACATATATACGGTATACAGGGCTTTCCCCAGCCATTTATGGCATGGCGGTGCCGCGATGCCTTCAACTCAGAAAGTGACTTACCGCCACGCCTTAATGTAGCCGCGATGCTTTAAATCCCTTGCCGCGATCCCTTAATCCTATCAATATACAATTTTCCCTTACTGAACAGCTGATTACCTGGCTGTGTGTAAACTGCCTGAAGCTATGACGCGTGTTGATGCAGTAAAGACGGTCACGTGGTACTCAATACACTGGGCTTGTGTTACTGTGTTATGTCTGGCAGGTTATATGCTAAGTGTTAAGTAAACAACAGATGATTGGGGGAGTGAGTGCCGCTAATTAAATTTGGTTTATTGCCCAATTTGGTCATGATTAAAGGAGAGCAGTATCGTTGATTGGTATTTGTAACGCATGGGGCTAAATGACGGGTTTATGGATAATTTAATTGAACGTACGTTTATCGTGTATTAGTAGGATGAATTTACAAACACTAATCAATGTTTTAATCGTCAGCTTTGTCGGTAAGTATAATGAATGAGGTAGATATTTTGTAATTATTTAATAATAACTCAATCAAGTAATTAAGTTAGCATATTTAACTGATTTTTTATCTTGATAATTATGCTAATTAATCGATATTTTCGAGAACTTTAAAGAGAAATCGTCAGTTTGCTTATTGAAGTTCAGTGAAGATTTTGTAATGATATAATTTTTTCTTTATTAAATAATTAAGGTTGCCACCAATTGCATTTGGTATTAGAATAGCATTTTTTATTAAAAGATTTTGAAATAAAAATATAATAAAATATGTTTTTTTATTATTTCATTCATTCTTTCTGATAAACAGATATACGCCAAATCTCTTCTTTTCAACTGCCATTAAAAAAAAAAATTGACGAGGGAAGGGGGTACCACCCCCTTTCCCACACCCATCCCCCTTTGTATGCAAAAAATGCCACCACTCCTTAAAAAAATCCTGGGGAAAGCCCTGGTATATCTTTCGAAAAGTAATATTTGTAATAACAAAAAATGTGTAAACATGTACATTTTATTTAGTTATTCTAATCTAATTCATACCCTAAACTGGAGTGTGAAGTTTGTGAATTGTTCAACCGACATTAACGAATTCAACAGTTTCGATTTTTGTGCTTAGTTTACATAAGGCCAAAAAGAATTACCTATGTGGCATGACCGACCTTATTTTTAAGGGGCCTAATAAAACTTTTTATGAAAAAAAATTGGATTTTTTTTTTATTTGTACTGAGCAATGATTTATCACAATATATCGAAGTAAACTGACATAACAGAGAAACTTTCAGCTGTATCATCAACTTGTATGGGGTTTATGAGATAAATACATGTAGAATCTCACAATATCTTGCTCCAAAAAAAAAAAGCCTACTTACCGACCCTATTCTTTTTAGAGCATGCAATAGGAAACACACCTTTTTTTTTTTTAGAGCATGCAATAGGAAACACATTTTTTTTTTTTTGGCCTTAGTACAAAGAACTCCATTGTTTTATTTGATAGGATATTAATTGAACTAAATGCTTTACATCAGTTTTATTGGGCATGTTCTCCCCATGCTAAACATATAATTGACGTCTATGACACTATGAGCAATGTCTATGTCTGTGAGCAAACATTGAGACAATATTTTTTTAGAAAAAAGAACTCTTAATCTTTACAACCTCTTTTGATGTGCATTTATATGTCAGTGGGATTTACTTCCGCAGACATGTCTGTTACCTATGTTTATGTGGACAGTTCCATAAATTTGTGTGATTTACTTCTGCAGGCATGTATGTTGCCTATGTTTATGTGGGCAGTTTCATTAATTTGTGTGATTTACTTCTGCAGGCATGTTTGTTACCTATGTTTATGTGGACAGTTCCATTAATTTGTGTGATTTACTTCCGCAGGCATGTCTGTTACCTATGTTTATGTAGACAGTTCCATTAATTTGTATGATTTCTTCTGCAGGCATGTACAGTCTACAGCGGCACATCATGATAGCTCACACGGAGGCCAAACATGTGAACTTTCCTTGTGAAATCTGCGGTAAAGTGTTCAACCAGCTACCCATTCTACGCCAGCACTTGAAACGCCACAAACAGGAGTTCAGTGTGTTCTGCTCTACTTGCGGTAATATTTTTTTTTTTGTGACCTGGGAACATGATTGTGTAATGGGAAGCATGATTTGCCTTGTATTGGTAACCAAATCACGAAATAGGATAGCCCCAAGCCCGTGGCCTGTCAAAATCTGGTTGGGGCTTTTCCCTTTTTTCCATATTTTACTACATAATTAATTCAGGGCCAGTCAATATTAATTCAGGACCTGCCAGTCAAAAATATTTTCCGTGAACACTGCAAATAACGCGCTACCACTGCGCTTTACTTTCCAAACGCAAGTGTTGATAAGTTTATAAGTGACTGCTACCGTACTCTTAAAAACATGATTGATTTTCACTTTTAAAAACACTGGGAAAAAAAAGGTCAAATATCATTTCCTTTAATCAAAATAAACTTGAAATAACATCAATCCATTACACCGTGAGCAATTTGCATGATGTAACATGCTAAAAATTGCTCATAAAAGCAAACACAGAAGAGGGGAGCAAACACCTTCTGTACAATCCTCCTACGAGGATAAACTGTGCTTGAAATTGTTTGTGTGGGGAACATAGAAACTTAACAAACACTCTTTTCCCACCAGATACCATGAGATTAAACATTAATTAGGCTTTCCTATTTTCTCAAGTCCTTCTTTAGAGCATGTTAAACAAACTTAAATGCGTCAACTAAAATATATCAGCTGTTAAATGTAGAATGTGCATGTGTCAGTCTTCACAGTGCGACCTGCAACATCCACAAATTCTTGTCTTTATTGCAAAAGCTGGAGTCTTGTTAATGGTCCTGATCTGGAAGCATTATGGGTGTCAATTCAAATACGAATACAACTACCATAATGTCATAGATCTACATACACCTGTATATCCATGATAATGTGTTTCACTTTTAGATTTATATTCAGTGATCATATGCACTTAACTAGGACGCATTATCCATTCGATATAACTATTGTTAATGAAAAAGTTTGTTCTAGAAAACCAGACGACTAGCTTTTTTAAGTATTTTCTCAGTAGTAGTAATATATGTGAAGTTTAAAGGCTCTTATAAGTTCTTGTTTTGTGATATAATTACACTTTATTTGAATTATATGTTCAACTGTTAGCGATGTAATTATGTCTCATGATACTGGGGAGACATATTGTTTTTAGCTTGGATGTCTGTCCGTCTATCTGGATCTCTATCCGTCACAAGTCATGTCCTCTCCATATCTCTTGAACCACTTGAGAGATTTTGAAATAACTTGGCACAAATGTTCACCATATCGAGACGACGTGCAGAGCGCAACTTTCAACCACGTCTGTTCAAGATCAAGGTCACACTTGGAGGTCGAAGGTCATATGCACTATATTTCTTGTCCTCTCCATATCTCTTGAACGGCTTGAGGGATTTTTAAATAACATCGCATAAACACTATATCGAGACGGCGTGCAGAGCGCAACTTCCATCCACGTCCGTTAAAGGTCAAGGTCACACTTAGATGTCGAAGGTCATATGCACTATATTTTGTGTCCTCTCCATATCTCTTGGACCACTTGAGGGATTTTGAAATAATTTGGCACACATGCTCACCATATCGAGACGACGTGCAGAGCACAACTTTCAGCCAGCTTGGTTCATAAATTATGGTGGGAGACATGTTTTTGTTACAAAAATAACCCCGTCTAGTTCCCAGTTGAATTAATGTTTATGAATTTTGCAACAAAACACAGCCGAGACATCAAGCTTTCCATTTTGATGAACAATAATTAACCAGTAACATGCAGCTGAATGTGAGTGCATATGCACATTTCATACGAAACTGAAGGACATGTTAAAGAATTTCATTTGTAATTGGATACAGCCTTTAAAAAATGTCACCGTGGACATAACCCTGTCATTATTAACCAAAGCTTATCCGTCATGGATGCCAATCGCCTTTTTTTAGTTGATAACTTAGCTGATCTATATACATATGTATCTGTCTTTATTTCAGAAAAGGGCTTCTACTCCAACTACAAGCTTAAGGAGCACGAGCGTACACACACTGGTGAGAAACCATACACCTGTAGCATGTGCAACAATTTTAAGTGCTCTACAAAAACTAACCTGTTAAAACATCTCAAAATACATGAGATAGGAAGGAAAACGAGGGAAAGAAAAAAGAAAAAGAAAACCGAGAAGAAGGCCATCTCTGTGAAAACACTCCAAACCAGCCAGAATGATCTCCCTTTAATCAATGAACCAGACAGTACGACAGGCACTTCCCATGTGATCAACACAAATTATGGGGTTAATTCCAATATCAATTCAGATGGTGGAAATATGAAAGAGGAACATATCTATAAGCAGCATGTAATAACAAGCCATAACCAAGTTATCCCATGTCCCATGGGAGACATGACAACCAATCACATGCCAGGAGCAGATATGCATGGTAACCATAGCAGCCTCAGTGACCAGAGTAACCTCACTAATATGACATCCATGTCAATGAATACTGACATGATCCAGTATGAACATTCACACTATAGTCATACAGGTATGATTCACCATGGCGATGGTAACTATGATCCGAGACTTCATGGTGATGGTTACTATGGTAATATGCATAACAACAGTGCTGGACAGATTCCTCAGGGTCTTAATATATTGACAGTTGCTATGAATATTGTAAATCCTGGTCCATATTAAATACTTTTTGTCTCAACTTTTCAAAGAAAAAAAGAGACATTGATGTTGCTTTTCCGGGCGGCAAAGAAGGCAGCATCAACATTCAACTTTTGTGTTTAGGTCACTTATTCAAAATCTGTATGCACTAAACTGCTTATAGTTGTATCTTGGGTGGTAATGTGACAGGAAATGAGGATGTGACCTCGACCCTCCAAATAAAGGACAGATGACTTATTGTATCGCCTGCATAGCATAGCATACACTTAGGGATCACTTTGTCCGTCGTCGTCCATCACACTTTAACCTGCAACCTAACCTTGGCCATAACTTGAAAAGTATTTGACCTAGGTTCATCAATCTCCACACATCTTCATCTCAACCCAAGGAATGTTGTTACACAATTCCAATAACTTTCATTTTGACAGAGTTATGCCCATTTTCATAAATCTGCAACCTTGAAAAGTATGAGGCCTTTGTTCATGAAACTTTACACACATTTTCATCTTAACCAAAGAAATGTTGTTACACAATTCCAATAACTCTGACTTTCATTTTGGTAGAGTTATGCCCCTTTTCATAAAACTTTAACCTGCAACTTAACCAAGCTCAAAACTGCCCATAACTTCAGAAATATTTGACCTATGTTCATGAAACTTCACACACATATTTATCTTACCCCAAAGAATATTGTTACCCATGACCAATAACTCTGACTTTCATTTCAGCAGAGTCTTTTCATAAATATTTAACCTGCAACCTAACCAAGCTCATAACTTGGCAAAATATTGACAGTTCTTCCTTATCAATTATCCGATGCATATGTATGCCCCTTTCATAAACTTTAACACTTAAAAAAACTGCTCCATTATTCATGAGGGATTGCACCCTCTGTCTTCAATCTTTATAAATTATATAATATATATATATATGAGCCGAAACACGCGAAAATGACCCTTCAGACAAAATTGTGACATTTTATGTTTTTTGATGTTTATGAATCTCTGTGATTTTCTCCATAAAATTCTCTTTATTTCATGTTGATATCTTAATTAAAAATGATTTTATCTCAATTTGAAAATTAAAGATTGTACTCGCCATTAATTTTGACGTTGACGTCTGGGTTTTTTGTACGACGTCGTTGATTAAATAATACCAAAAAATATAAACAATTACCATTTTCTATAGCATCAACTATTTATATTAAGAAAACATATTCCCTATGATATAATAACTATGTAAAACATGGAACTGACAAGAAATTTGATTAGTAAGTAACTGATTACCGACCGACGTCATAAATTGTTGCTTTATGACGTTGTCGTCTGAACGTCCGAAGGAACGTTTTCGTGTGTTGCGGCTCAATATATTAGATTGTACTTGCTGAAATAAGCACATGGCAGGCGACATAAGTGCTACTGTCTAGTAAATTTTACATTCAGCTTTTGCTTATAGTTGTATCTTAGATGTTACATTGCAACATTACAAGCCCCTTGTGGTTCCGGGGGCCCCGTTTGGTTCCAGGGCAAAGAATAGGGCCACTGCTGATCCCATCGGAGGGGTAGGAAGAGGGGTAGAACCCCCTCAAATTCATGTTCATTTTATCAATTTTTATTCATGCTCATTAAAAGGTCTTCATCATGATCCCTGCATTGTTTTAGGTGCCATCTCGCTCAAATTACTAGAGCAGTGGCAGAAAACAATAAACGTGGATCCAGCATGAATGGAGCGTCTACAACAGTTCTGCAGGTGAGAAGGTTCTAGGCCCATTCTCCATACTTTATCTTGATGTAAATGGTGGATGAGCCTGGCATGTTCATTCCTGTTAGGCGCCATATAACCTTTCATGTGTTGGTGCGCCTTAAAACCCCAATTCAATTCAACATGACAAAGCAAATGATGATGTGACCTTCACCCTCCAAGCAAAAGGCAGATAACTCAATATTTTTTGCGTTCAACTTTTGCGTTTAGGTCACTTTCCCATGAACTGTATGCATAAGACCTTTCAAACTTTGTTACAGTTGTATATTGGTTAGTACATCGCAACGTGACATAGGCAACGCGGATGTGACCTTCACCCTCCGAGCAAAGGGCAGATAACTTAGTAATTTGCACGTTTACGTCACTTTTTTTCACAAACTTTAATTATGCACTAGATGTTTTAACCTTAGACTATTAGGTGAATCTTTGGAAGACAACAAATTCTATTTTGACATAGTTGTGTCTTTGGTAGTGCATATTTTTGGACACTGGGGTTTCATCCATGACCTTGACCTACTTTGTTAGGTTGATTTTTTTTTAATACAAGGTCATTTTATTTTTAAACGAAGAGAATTAATTGTCATATATCAGCAATATGTAAACTCTGTTGTTTTTATTAGTTATTAAACATTTTACAAACTTTCATTTTTACTTATATTTCTAAGTCCCGTCCCCATTAGACGAGACGTGTGAATCCGCGGATTTCTTGTTTCTAATGGTTTCTTTAGTGATATGTATATATTCACTTATCTAGCCAGCCCTGAAATTTAACTGAGGAAAATCCCTTTATATGAAGGTTCAGTGGCTTTAACCAAGCCACAACCCACAAACACAATTTTTTTTATGCCCCCGAAGGGCAGCATATAGTAGTGGCACTGTAGTTCCGTCAGTCCGTCCGTCAGTCTGTGCAATCATGTCCGTTCAATAACTCTGGCATTCCTGGACGGATTTTCATATAACTTGGCACAAGTGCTCACCACAACAAGACGACGTGTCGCGCACAAAATCCAGTTCCGTGGCTCCAAGGTCAAGGTCACACTTAGAGGTCATAGGTAAAAAAGAACTGCTTTCGTGTCTGGTTAATAACTCCGACATTCATGGACAGATTTTCAAACAACTTGTCACAAATGCTCATCACAACAAGACGTCGTGTCGCGTGCAAAATCCAAGTCCAAAGCTCCAAGGTCACACTTAGAGGTCAAAGGTCAAAACCACTGAAGGACAGCATATAGTAGTCGCACCGTCCTTCAGTCAGTCCGTCCGTCTGTACAATCGTGTCCAGTCAATAACTCTGACATTCCTGGACGGATTTTCAAATAACTTGGCACAAATGCTCACCACAACAAGGCGACGTGTCATGCGCAAAATACAGGTCCGTAACTCCAAGGTCAAGGTCACACTTAGAGGTCAAAGGTAAAAAAAGAACTGCTTTCGTATCTGGTTAATAACTCCAACATTCGTGGACAGTATCAAATAACTTGGCACAATTGCTCAGCACAGTAAGACGATGTGTTGTGTGCAAAATGCAGGTCCGTGGCTCCAAGGTCAAAACCACTTCGGGGTCATTTGTCACTTACAGTGACATTTCTTGTTTACATGCAATTTCCTATTTCTGTTTTTTTTGTATTTCCCAGATGGAAGAAAACACAGTTTTAAAGCAAGACATTTTTTTTTCAATGAAGATCTTTTTATCGATATTGATGTTTATATGTAAAGTATGCCTCAGCGTAGCTATGGGCATGTCTAATAAAGTACAAGTGACAGTTACCATAGCAACATTCTTAGCACAAATGCAGTTAGACTCCTAAATTAAGTTTTGCTTAAACTGTTATGTTACCGTTGAAGCATAAACAGTTATAAAAGGCAGTATTTATTGATCAAAACATCAAATAGAAATGTTAACAATAGTTAACTCAATTACACAATCCAATCAATAGTTATTATAGTACTAGGTTAACTAGCCTTATTTCTTTCAATACCTTATTGCTGAAACTTGTGTGAATATACATAGCATACCAGTATGTGCATATCATTTATCACTGCACTATTGCATACCACAAGAAGTTAGCATTAATAGAGTAGATATTGTTTTCATAACAAACATGTCAGCATACTTATCGTATTCTTAAACAATAAGGAAACATATGCTGTAACACTCAGTGCTTTCCAAGTAATCGTGGACAATCGGGTAACAAGGTAAATGGGGTAATATAACTCACGTACATGTATACACATGCCACCAAGTGTATCTACTTTTAAAGTGTATTATCTAGAGCTACAGATAAGCTGTTTGATCAATTGGGTATTTACCCATCGGTATTTATTTAATTGGGTACTTCATGATTTCAATTGGGTAAAATAAAACAATAAAAGTTTGCGACATTGTTTTGGGGTAGCATTCCACTAATATTGTATAAGCACAATCTAATAAAATCAACTTCTGTTACAATAGGCTTTATACAAGGTGACTGGGTGTCCCTTCAACAACCTATATATTGCTCAATTTGCTTTGGTTGTTTTATCATTTGACAACTTCGATTACTTAATGATACCATGCTTTTTATTTTAATTGGGTATTTTGGCATTTTTAATTGGGTATTTAAGTAAATACCCTGCTTATCTGTAGTTCTGTATTATCTACCTGTAGTATGTACTAAGGGGCTAATTGACATGTCGCCAGTACTTCAATGTCTCCGCCCTATTGTTGATGTCGGAGTATATTGACAATAGGTTATATTATAACATAGTTGCAAGTGCTTTATTATACAGTGACACATGCTGTTGTTTGTCGGAGGGTGAGAAGGTTCTAGGCCCATTTTCCATATTTTATCTCGATGTACATGGAAGATGAGCCTGGCATGTTCATGCCTTTTAGGCGCCATATAACCTTTTCATGTGTTGGTGCGCCTTAAAACCCCAATTCAATTCAATTCATGCCTGCTAGGCGCCATATAACCTTTTCATGTGTTGGTGTGCCTTAAAACCCAATTCAATAACAATTGTCGGAGGTATCATTTTGGTTTGATTGGTTGAAATGGATAAATGATTGACAACTGGCATACCCTACCCCACATACTGGGGAGACATATTGTTTTTAGCTTGGATGTCTGTCTGTCTGGATCTCTGTCCGTCACAAGTCGGTCTCCACCCTATCTCTTGAACCACTTGATGGATTTGAAAATAACTTGCCACAAATGTTCACCATATCGAGACGACGTGCAGAGCGCAAATTCCAGCCACGTCCGTTCAAGGTCAAGGTCACACTTAGAGGTCGAAGGTCATATGCACTGTATTTCGTGTCTCCTCCTTATTTCTTGAACCGCTGGAGTGGCACACATGTTCACCATATTGAGACGACATGCAGAGCGAAACTTCAAGCCACGTCCGTTCAAGGTCAAGGTCACACTTAGAGGTCGAAGGTCATATGCACTATATTTCGTGTCCACTCCATATCTCTTGAACCGCTTGAGGGATTTTGAAATAACTTGGCACAAATGCTCGCCATATCGAGACGACGTGCAGAGCGCAACTTTCAGCGAGGTTGGTTAATAACTTATGCGGGGAAAACAAAAACAACCCCTTCTAGTTCCTCATTTAAATTTACCTGGCTCGAGGATAGGATGGAGTTGTTGCGGTGTGGGGAGCGGGGAGAAGATAAAGAAGGAATACACTTTAATGTATTGGGCATATTTGTTGGTTTGATTTCCTGAAATGAAATATTTGATTTTGTGGTGTAGGTGGGGGCGACTTCCCCGTCACCCATAACCACCAACTGGGTAAATTAATTGAATAGCCATTTTTATATAGTCCTCATATATTGCAAGTAGCATAAGCTTGGGGTCTGTACCAAGTTTGTTCCAATGACGACGACCCTATGCTCAAATCACAGTTTTACATAGAGCTAAAAAGAACATCTTTTAAAGTCCAGTCTCTATTGTACCCATCTCGGTGCGCCCTAAGGCGCATTGAGTTTGTTGGCGGAGGGACTATAAACCTTAGAACTACACACACACACAGGAACATCTTTTAAGAAAATCTCTAATACTACAAAAGCAAGAGGTCTAAACTTGTGCATTAAACTATGGTCCTCTACCAAGTTTGTTCAAATGATGATCTAGGGCGCCACACGGGTGTCATATTTTACATAGACTATAATGTGAAGAGAAACAAATATTTTCTGAAACTACAAGCCATATAGAGCTGTCATATATTGCATTTATGTATGCATATTAAGTGTATGATCCTCTACCGAGTTTGTTCACATGGTAACGCTGGAGCGTGGTACCACGGTGGTGACAGATTTACATAGAGTAATATACGAATACAAATCTTCTCTGAAACTAAATAAGCCAGAGTTCTGATATTTTGCATGTAGCATACGTTTATTTACATGTTGCTCTACCAAGATTGTGAACAGGAAGGATATGTATCATACTGAACTGTTGGCGAGGATCAACACGCAATATAATTATGGATGTTAATGTAACAATTTTAAAATTCAAAAACATCTGGACTATTTATTGTTTAATAATTAAACTTTAGTTTGTATATTATAAGATTGCCTGTTAAAGTAACTTATCAGTTAATATAAATGTATTAATTAAAAATGTTTTGTTTAAAGACGCATATGTACATTTTTAAGGTTATTTAACCACACATAGAGAGAAGATACTTAGAAATCCGGTATTTAGAATTGACATGTATGTTTTATTTATGAATAAAATCCTTTGAGTTATAGATTGTTGTTATTTTATTTCATATTGATAATTCCAACTATACGATTGTTGTTCGGTATTCTCTCTGTACATTACAAAAGAAAGGAACTATCTGGCCAATTTCCGTAATGCTGTATTTTAAACGGTTACAGAAATCTATGAAGTCTGATGTACAAAAAAGCTGAATAGAATAGACCGATACAGCCTTCATTTGCATATTTATTTCACTAGTGTAATATGATAATATAACATGGATTTATTACACGATATGGGATACAGCTTTCAGATATTTTGAGTGGTTGTATTAGGAATATATACATTTAGGTTAAAAACGTTTGAACAATAACTTCGAAAACAAAATATGAAACATTTGATAAACATTTTTTCTTTCTAACAAATTACCGGTATAGTTTTACCTATAAAACTATTAATTTTACCTATAAAACTATCAGTGATACACCTTTCAAATTTAGACATTGAGTGTTTCAGGACTATTCATATAACACACGCATATACCCATGACTTTGACCTTTAGGTTAAAAACGTCTGAAACATAATTATGTTCCAGTTGCTAAACATTTACAGTTGCAAAAGCTTTAAAACTATAAGCTAAACAACTTTCAATTTTAGTTTGGGAGTGTTTTAGGACATATGCTAAAGATATAACCCATCCATATTTGTTCATGACCTTGGCATTTATTTTATTCACATATTTAAAAATGATCATCACTGATAGTTGTCTTATTCTCATGCTTTCTTATTATGAGGTCACGCTCCTCGAACTTTTTTCTTCACGTTTCTTCACGTTTCTGGCGGCCTTCTATTACTATTATGCTCTCTTGTGTCACATTCTGGAATAAGATTACTGAGAGTTTGTTTTGTTTTGTACACTGTATACCTCCTGCCATCCGTAAGAATCGACACTTTCTTACAAGTCGGTCTTCCAGTGGGATGCGAAAACGTAGCAGTGGGGCAAGAACGTTTCAAAAGTTTAGAGAAAGAGAGAGTGAGTGTGTTTCATTATTTATCACATAACATGCGGTATGGGAGTGTTCTCATCCATTATTGAATTTATTAAACTCGTTAGCAAAAATGATATAATGCTCGGCAAGAGCCTCGCATTACATCATTTTGCCAACTCGTTTAATAAATTCAATAATGAATGAGTACTCATGTAAGATCCTCTATATATATATATACTATATTATTATAATATGAATTATACTATCAACAGTGTATTATGTAAAGTTAGAATATTGTGTTATTATAGAATCTCTATAAATGATCAAGTATACATTTCTGACCAACTTTCCCCCATACATTTCGCTGGTGGGTTAGGCGTGCACGCATATGTACCCATCTATGGGTTAGGTGTGCATGCACATCTAACCCTAATTCAGGTATTTGGGAGATATGCGAAATCGGGTAAGATATGCATGCATGTCTAACTTATGTAAGATATCTATGGGGGTCAAATATGAACAATTCAAACACATGGAGTTTGGAGATTTAAAAACAAAATCTAACTTCAGATAATAAACTGTTTTTATATACTTATACTATAACCTAAGTAATATATACCAGGGACTGTAGATCGAAGTATATTAATACAATCCTGTATATACTTATGTTAAGCAATAAGCACATACATTTCTCAAAAGAACTGTATTCTACTTGTTGATACTTTTTTGTGATTTCTTGGCCTGATTAAAACAATAAAAGTATCTGTACTAGAAAATATATATGATCAAATACGCATAGTATTACAGTATTATTATGCTATTTTAAGAACCTACGTCATAAATACTTCGCATGCATTTCTCAAAGAAATTCACTGTATTCTAATTGTTGATATTTTTTTTTTTACACGTGTGAATTAATATTTGCTGGTTTATTTGCCTGATTTAAACAATAAAAGTATTTGTATTAGAAAATATGTGTACCTAATTATAAAATATGTAAGCATTTCGTCATTACACTATTTATAACAATGATATATTTCTTCACTTCCTTCGAGCGGCGTTCGAGTCCTTCGAGCGGCGTTCGAGAACTCCTCGTATGCACAGTTTCCCGTCATATTTCATGTAAGTAATACCACAAAGCTTTAGTTTACTTTTAATTTCGTATTTCTAATTCTTATTTTTTATGTTATCGATTATCGTGGGTATGATTGTCTGTTACAATAAGGCATGTATTTGTCCGTTCTATTTTGGTAAGATTTTAGATTCTGTCTTAAAGATTCAAGATTCAAGACTCTTTCCGCCACTGTACCTATTTACATATTGATATCCGTCACTTTCCCATACATTCGTTTTATATCTTTAAACTGTGGCGTTTGTGGAAAATATCAACAACAGTTTCGATTACTATTCGTGTATTATGCAGGTCTGGCTTGGACTAAAATCGGTACACAAATTGTTCCAATTTAAAATATATAAGTATATATTATAATATGTAGAATAATTTCGGTTATGGTAAACATCCAGCTTTTTAATTTATAGCTCAACCATATTTGGGTCATGACCCGTCACCCCATACACCATCCACCCCAAATGTACATGTTTGTGATCCCGTGTGGTTCCCGTGTTTGTGATCCCGTGTGGTTCCCGTGTTTGTGATCCCGTGTGGTTCCCGTGTTTGTGATCCCGTGTGGTTCCCGTGTTTGTGATCCCATGTGGTTCCCGGGCAAGAATTGCTTATCCAGGCAGAGGTGTAAAATCCACACGAATTCATGTTCAGTTTGTCCTGTTCTTTAAATTTCAGGTGCTACTTGAGTGATGGCAGTTGGGTGGGGGTGGAGGTGCACTTTTATTTTATTATTGTTTTTATATATATCTGTATTCCACACCACACATACTGCCATCCACATTTTTAGAAGTATACTTCTGCTCATCTCAATCATCTCCGCCCTACTCCACCTTCTCCATCTGTGTTGTTGATGTTGTTCATAGGTACATCGTAGCTCTGCCCATCTGCATTACCAACCCACGCTCTCTTGAAATAATACCTTGTACCTACATTTCCACAATTTTCTTCTTTGTATTTTATCACCGTATCGTATTTTTTCCGAAAAATTAAGGGTTATCACGTCCGTCCGTGTGTAATTGACACTATCTCCTCCTACACAGTTACAGGTACGAACTTGAAATGTTGATGTTTAAGGAAGTATTAAAAGTGTCGTACCTCCCCCGGGAGTGGAACTGGCGGGTGGAGTTTTTGCCTGGGCCCACCTGGCTCATGTCCTGGGTCTGCAGTTGATGGGGTAAACAATCTGTTTTTCACCAAATAGGGTCATGTTGCATATCAAATTGATTGCAAGTGCAGCAGGAGTGCATTGAAGAAAACAAATGCCCAAGTGTCATCTTGGTTGGGCTGGATGTTCCAACACATAGAATTTAGTCTGTTTGAGTAGTTTTACACAAAACGTACAATTACTCCTACATGCATAACTGTAGGAGTTCAATTGTGTATCTATTATCGTTGCCTCAAGGGTCAATAAATATATTACGTTTTTTTTTTCGTGAGCCCCATGGGTCATCATTTGGGGGCTGTACTTTGCGGGATAGTCACGGTCAAATCACGGTAAATTATATCTTTTCCAAATAGGATCATGTTACATATCAAATTGATTGCCATTGCAAAAGGAGTGCACTGACGCAAAATGTCCGAAGAACATCTTGGGTGGTGGGGAGGGGTCAACCTAGAACTTAGTCTATATCATCAAATGTACAATTACTCCTCATGCTACAATGTAGGAGTGTGAAATTGTGTACGTATTATCGTTGTCTCAAGGGTAAATACATATCGAACAGAACCCTAGGTCATGCCTTGGCTTGACTTGATGAGGTAGGCGGGGTAAACAATTATCTTTTTTCTGAATAGGATCATGCTGCATTGCAATTGAACTGACGCTAAACAAAATGCCCGGGTCCGAGGGTCATCTTACGTAGTGGGGAGGGGTCTTTATGTAGAACTTTGTCCATATCTGATGTTTGTATTATCCTGCTTTTCTGTTTGCAATACATTACTTTAAACATTCACTCTGTTATCAATGGCTCAAGTTAGAATACAAGCTACTAATAAAAAAGTGCGCGGATATGCGATGGCGTGCCATCGACTTGCTGTAGTTTATATTGTTTAGGGTACACATGGCATACCTTTATCGTGACAATCATCACTCCCCGCTTTATTTCTTTTCTTTAAATGTTCTATTTCTCATTTGTTACTTTTGCTCATGGATACATCTGCTATTTCATTAAAGAATGCTTATATTAAAAAGCGAATGTCTGGATGGATGGATGGATGTACATGTGTGTGTATGTGTGCGTGCGTGCGTGCGTACGTGATTGCGTATGTGCGTGCGCTATCTGGTACCTTCTTTGTTTTTTAAAATTTAATAATGATAAATGTATTTTTTTTGTTGAAAATTTGAATGTTTTCCCTTTTATTTTGGTAAATTCAACATTATACCAAATGAAAACTGCTCTCATCTCTCAAGATTGTCATTTGCCCATATATTGCGAAATTATTAATTACTAAAAACTTTAAACCTACTAGTAAATAAACATTTGAGGAATAGGGAGATGAAAAAAATGGTTGTATTTGTACGTGGCACGCTGTGTAAAAGGGATACATCTATACTGAGCAAAAATAAAAAGTACCTCTTTTTACCTCTTTTCTTTTCCGTTATTATATAGACAGCAAAACAGGAAATAATAAATGATGTATATAGAATAATTAGATCGACCACCACCAAACAAACAAACTGTGTAGGTAGCAGATTTTGATTATCAAACCTCCATTTAAGGTTTCCATAGCATCCATAAAAGAGTATTGCTTGGCAAAATTTGAAACTGTTTAAAGGAATATTTAGTACTCAGTGAAGTATGCTAAAATGTCAAACATTGTTTAAGTAAGGCGCTGTTCAATATGTCCTACGCCCTCTTTTTGGTGAGTATAGAAGAATCTATGATTTTTAAAAATGTTTCAATTTATGACATAAATGTTATATCAATCAAAATAAGGAGTTACCACGGGGTTGTTCAAGGCTAACGTTTGAGTAACCGTATATTTGAGTTACCATATATTTCAGTTACCATATATTTCAGTTACTATATATTTGTACCATATATTTAAGTTACCATATATTTGAGTTACCATATATTTGAGATATATTTGTGTTGCCATATATTTGAGTTACCATATATTTGTGACCATATATTTGAGTTACCTCCCGGTATGACTTTTCTTTACGCACCCCTACCCCCTCCCACCTCTCCAACCCCTACCCAGACACCCTATAAATCCCTCCCTGCTTCCATACATCATTCGATCACCTAAACATCACCTCCCATATAACATCTTTCTTGACAACACCCCAGTCCCCTGGACAATCTCGAAAGTACCTCCTGGAAAGAAATATCATCTCGAAACCACGCTCTGGACACCCCACCCACACTCTTTCTTACTGCCTTCCACAATTTGTAAAATACACCCACACCCCTACCACACAAAACGCGCGCAGGCACGCACGCACGCACACTCGAAGGCACGCACACGCACGTACGCACGCACACACATAACCCCCACCATCATCGGATAAAAGACACGAAACAAAGAAAACAAAAAAAAACAAAAAAAGCGTTCGTCTTTAGAAAATCTGCAGAATAATCCATTTTTTTAAATTGCTCTCCTGAAAATCGGCGCCTTACTCCCTTTATTATCACCATTTACACAAGTCAACCTTGGCAATTTCGGAAAGACCAAGCCTTGAAACAACAAACAGTTTGCTTGTTTGATAGACATGCGCAGTGAAGCAGTCAATGGAAAACCCAACTTTCTATATCTTTTTATAGAAAGAAGATCAGACACTTGGCCATGATCGTAATTGAAATGCGCTTTATGTGTGATCAAATAAAGGGCCGATCGGAACTCTTCGCCAATTTCGGTATTTGGACGGAATCCGACGAGGCAGTTCGATTGACTAAGGGCCTCAAATTTGTTGTCGATAAAATCGGCCTCTGACTTTTGAAAACCGGACATGCGCAGTGAATCAGGCTAAGCTACGATTGCTTTTATATTCGTACTTCAAAATTCCCAGTATTGGTTATATTTGGATCCTCGTCATTTCCTATGGAAGAATTGAACTATACACCATACGAATATAGTCACGGATATCTTCACTGTATATTTGGTTAGTTAACTGCTTTTTGTCTCTAGTGAGTTCTTAAACAAGGAAAACAATAACTGACAAAACTATCTGTTAGCACATACACATGCTATGTCATTGGCAATAATGAATTGAATTGAATTGGATTTTATAGTCGCATCAACAGCAAAGGTCATATGGCGACTTTTCCAGCTTCCATTGGTGGAGGAAGACCCCAAATGCCCCTCCGGGCAATTTTCGTGCACGTGCGGTCTGGCAATAATGAACGAATAAAATCGATAACTTCAAATCACTGCTTTTTGCAAATTAGCTATTAATTTTTAATTTTTAGCTCTGATGGCCAAAGGCCAAAGGCATGGCGAGCTTAATGGATGACGTGTTGTCCGTCGTCCGTCCGTCTGCCCGTCCGTCCGTAGCGCTCTAGCTCCTCAACTTTTCATCCGGTCTAGAACCAGGTAGATTCGTTCGCTAGTACCTGAGGTAGCTGTCACTGAATTGGCAAAACTGCATATTTTTGCCTTGTGGAAACTCTAGCTCCTCCACTTAACCAAACGTTCACACAGCAGTTATATATCCATAAGATCTCGGACGAGCTCTTGAACCAACCATATTCGGTCACCAATAGGTAATATATCTGCCTTGAATTGGCATTTTTTTATCCGATCTTAACCAAACTTACACAGTAGTTATTCTCGGACGAGTTCTTGAACCAACCAGATTCAATCTCTAATATTTGAGTTATCTGCCCTTGAATTGGCAAAATACAAACGTTTGCCTTGTTTGCCTTGTGGACACTCTAGCCCCTACATTTGTTATCCGATCTTACCCAAACTTACACATTAGTTATATATCCATAAGATCTCAAGCGAGTTCTTGAACCAGACAAATTTAATCCCAAGTATCTAAGTTATGGCCCTTGAATTACCGAAAATTTCATAATTTGGCATTATTACTTTAAAACACTTTAATTTGATCTTAATCAAACTTTCACATAATGTATAATAATAATAAGATCTTGGACAAGTTCTTCAACTAGGTATCAATGTTAGTTATCTGCCCTTGAACCTCACATATTACGTGTTTGACATTGTTACCACACTTTCACAAAATGTGTGTAATAATAAGATCTTGGATAATTTCTTGAACCTGGTATGTTCGATATCAATGAGATGTATACGTTATTGAGTCTGCACATATTACGTGTTTGACCTTGTTCATCCGATCTTAACCAAACTTACACAGTAGTTATATATTCCTAAGATTTCGGACGATTTATTGAACCAGCCAGATTCGATCGCTAATAGCTGAGTTATCTGACCTTGAATTGGCAATAATTTATTAATTATGCCTTATGGGCACTATAGCCTCTCCATTTTTCATCTGATATTAACCAAATTTACACAGTAGTTTTTTATCCATAAGGTCTCCGACAAGTACTTGAACCAGCCAGATTCGATCGCTAATATCTGAGCTAACTGCCCTTGAATTGGCACTCGAGCCCGTCTATTTGTTATCCGATCTTAACCCAACATGCACAGTAATTAGATATATAAAAGATCTCGAACAGCTTTGTAAACCAGTAAGATTCTATCTCTGATAGGTGAATTATCTGCCGTTGAATTGACAAAAATGCATAATTTTGCCCTGTGGGCACTAGATACTCTCCATTTTCCATCTGATATTAACCAAATTTACACAGTAGTTATATATCTATAAGACCTTGGAGGAGTACTTGAACCAGCCAGATTCGATTGCTAATAGCTGAGTTATCAGCCCTTGAAATGGCAAAAATAGATAAGTTTGCCTTGTGAGCAATTTTGCATCTGATCTTAACTAAACGTACACAATAGTTATGTATTCATAATAGCTCGGACGAGCTTTTGCACCAGCCAGATTCGATGTTAACTATCCTTGAATATGCAAAAATGCATAATGTTTCCCTGTGGGCACTCGAGCCCGTCTATTTATTATCCGATCTTAACCGAACTTACACAGTTGTTATAGATCTCGAACGACTTATTGGACCAGCCATATTTGATCTCTAATAGGTGAGTTATCTGCCCTTGAATTTGCAAACATGCATACTTTTGCATTGTGGGCACTCTAGCCTCTCCATTTTTTAACTGCACTCTAGCCTCTCAATTTAGGCATCTGATCTTAACCAAACTTACATAGTAATTATATATCAATAATAGCTGCTCGGACGAGTTTTGCACCAGCCAGATTCGATCATTTATATTTGAGTTATCTGCCCTTGAATTGGCAAAATGCATAACTTTGCCTTGTGGGCACTCGAGACCCTCCATTTTTTATCCGATTTTAACCAAACGTACACAGTAGTTATATATCCATAAGATCTCGAACGACTTCTTGAACCAGCAAGAATCGATTTCTAATAGCTGTGTTATCTGCCCTTGAAACGACAAAAATACATAATTGTGCATTGTGGCCACTCTAGCCTCTCCATATTTCATCTGATCTTTACCAAACTTAAACAGTAGTTATATATCCATAATATCTCGGACGAGTTGTTAGACCACCAGATACGATTACCAATATCTGAGTTATCTTCCCTTGAATTAGCAAAAATGTATAAGTGTACCCTGCGGGCACTCTAACCACTCTATTTTTATCCGATCTTAACCAAACTTACACCGTAGTTATATTTCCATAATATCTCGGACAAGTTCTTGATCAAGACAGATTGGATTGCTAATAGCTGAGTTATCTGCCATTGAACTGGCAAACATAACATAATTTTGACTTGTGGGAACCCTAGCCTCTCCATTTTCATCTGATCTTAACCAAACTAGTAGTAACATATACATAAGATCTCGGACGAGTTCTCGAACCAGCCAGATCGATCGATAATAGCTAAATTATCTTCTCTTGAAATGGTAAAAATATGTAATTTTGCCTCGTGGCCTTTCATCTTTTCATCTGATCTTAACCAAACGTACACAGAAATTATATACTAGTATTCATAATAGCTCGGACGAGTTCTTGAACCTCAATCTCTAATAGTTATCTGCGATTGAATTGCCAAAAATGCATACTTTTGCCTTGTGGACACTCTAGCCCCTTCATTTGTTTTATCCGTTCTTACCCAAACATTTAAACAGAAGTTATATATTATTATGTATTTTAACCGATTTATTTATCCGATGGTATCAAAATGAGTCATCTGACATTGAATCTGCAAAAAACAAATACATTTTGACCTTGTTACCACCAAAGCACTTCCATTGTTTATACAATCGAAACCAAACGGAATATGTATTGAATAATCAGATATTGGACAAGTTCTTCAATCATGCATGTCAGATGGTACTAAAACGTGTTTATATGCCTTTGAATTAGCAAACATGACATAATTTGGCCTTTTTATTTCTGTAGCCTTTCCATTTTACATCCAATATTAACAATTTTGTTTACAGAATGTGTATACTAATAAGATCTTCGAGAAATACATTCTTCAGTTATGAATATCTGATAGTAGTGAAGTTATTTGACCTAGAAATAGAAACGATGGCATAGGTTGACCTTGTAACCGCTATAGCAATTCCAGTTTTCATTCATCCAATCGTAACAAAAAAGTACAGCAGGGCCCAGTTTTATGAAACAACTTACGAAAATGTTGATCGTAAATCAATTCCTTAAATGCTTCACTTTAAATTACACTTTTCAAATAAACGTGATTTTATTTCATTTTCTTGACATGTGATATTTCTGCACTACGTGCACATATAATGGTCAACATTGAATGAATGAATGAATCAATGAATGAATGAATTGAATGAATGAATGAATGTCTTTATTTATAGAGTGTGACCCAATTAGCCAACACTAATCTCCCTTGGGACCCTGCGGGGACCCTGTGCAAAGTCATACATATACATGTACAATGTAAAACATATACATGTATAACAAAACAGTAATATTTCCTTTACATTATTGCGCACACATACATGCAAATACACACACATGCACACACATTTACAACCATGCACACATTCATTCTTAATATATATACATAATTATATACATGGTCTGAGATGGTGGTTAGCATAATAAAGTAACACAATACACAAGATGTCAATAATTATCTAAAACTGCCAAACATAACAATACTTTTACAATAATTACATTATGATTGTGTTTTCAGCCATTTAACGCAGTTAGATATAAAGGTTTTTAAAGAAGTACATTCTCTAATATATGAAGGAATGCTATTCCACACAATTGACCAGAGTATGACATACTCCCTTTAAATAGTTCTTTGTTTTGTCTTCGAGTTATATAACTTAATTCGTATGCAGATCGTTGATTTTTCTGAGATAACAGTAGGATGAAACGTATCACAACTATATGACGGGATACTCTATACATACATTTTGCCTTTTGCGAGAAATATCCTTTGCTCGATATTAAGGTAATTAATGATAACCAGTGCTTCATTTAGTGTGGTATATTGGTCGAGGTTGAACATATGCCTTATAAAAAATATCCGGTAATTTAAAGGAATAAATGATTTTATTCTTGACAGTAGCCAGATGTTGGTTGATATTTTCTTACGAATATACATAATATGATTATCCCACTTCAAGTGTTCATCTATATGCATTCCCGGAATGTTATCACCTGTTGTAAGTTGCAGTTCAATGTTATAATATGTTAATGATAATTTGTTATTAACAAGTCTTGCAGGCTTTTGAGGTGTAGTAACTAAGAGCACTTTAGTTTTTTTCAGTGTTTAAAACCATACCATTATTTAGGCACAAAGCATTGAGAGCATTTCAAGCGGTTTGAAGATTTTGCTCAATTACTGCTTTTGTTGTGTTAACATCATAGATAGTGGTATCATCCGCAAACATGTCTGTATTAGATACAATACCATCAAGATATATAGGAAGGTCATTTATGAATTATAAGAATAGGAGAGGTCCTAAGATAGAGCCATGTGATTAACTGCTTATCAGAGAGAACCCCATTTAGGGAAACATTTTGTTAGATAAGATTTAAAGCACTTAACTGTATTGTCACTACATTTATAGATCTGCAATTTTTTTACAAGAATGTTATGTTCCACTAAGTCAAACGCTTTCCTAAAATCAACCTTTTATACACCAACAAATTTACATTCATTTAATCCATTTAACCACTTGTCAATCATATGAACTAAAGCCGTTTCACAGCTGTGGCTTTTTCTAAACCCACTTTGAGATTTACATAGTAATTTTTAATAATTATAATTTAAAAACTCAACAAATGAGTTGTGCACATGTTTTTCAATCAACTTGGAAAGAGTTGGTAAAATAGAAATTGGTCTGTAATTGTTTACATTATCAGATGCATCTGATTTGAATAAAGGATTAACCTTAGCAGCTTTCCACGTATCTGGGAAAATTCCCTGTCTTATACTACAATTAATAATATTTGTAATACTTTTTGATAATACATTGGCTGACAATTTTAGTAATTTAGGACCAATTTGGTCAAGTCCCTTGGATTTTGATGTATCTAAGCTGAGAAGCATTTTACGAGTTTGTTCTTCTGTTATGAGAGGAATGTTAAACTACATTTTGTCTGGAACAGTGCGATTTACAAATTCCTTTACTTTTGTGTGAAGTCCGAGTTTGAAATAGGTTCTTTTAAATTTGCAGCTATATTAACAAAAACCTATTGAACTCATTTGCCATCTCAAAACTATCTGTTATTTGTTCACCGTTTTTATTGATCTGATTTACAGAATATCCTTTTTGCGAAGTTTTTGTATTTTCCATATTGACTTTGGATCTGATTTGCCTTCTTCATTTTTCCTTTCATAAGAGGACTTCTTAGATTCTTTAATCAAATTACATACGTTATTTCTTAAAATTCTGTAATTTTGAACATCATTTGTTGCTTTAAATTTACTTCTTTCCTTTATTGCATCTAACAAATCAGAATTAAGCCAATCAGATTGTTGGAGCTTTGTAACCCGATGTATTCTAAGCGGCACATGCTTATCAATAATACTTGTGGAGCGCTGTGGTTTAGTGGTAGAGCGTTGGACCCATGATCCAAAAGTCGTGGGTTCGATTCCCGTCATTGCCATATTCCCTGAGCAAGACACTTTATCTGCATTGCTTAGTACTGGTTCTACCCAGGAAGACATCGAGAGTGATTCAAATAAGTTCATAGAGCTTTCGTTACAATCGATGTAAAATAAATAAGTTTAAACTAATAACACTTGAGAAATTAGTCACCCAGGTGTTAAGTAAGTCATTTGCATCTGTATAACTTTCATGAGTGCTCCATGATATACTTTTACGATCGTTAATAATGCTTTCGTCAACAAAAGTTTTAAAAGACCGATACTTAATAGATTGGTGAGTATTTGTTTTATCTTTAAAAAATAATTTACGTATACAGAACATTGGATAATGGTCACTAACGCCAATTTTATTGTACTTTTACACATATACTATTTTCTTCAAAATAAGTATAAACATGATCTATGCGAGTTTTTGAATTTGGACATTCTGTTGTTGGTTCTTTTACAATTTGAACAAGCCCTAATGATGAAATATCATTAGACCATTCTATATTTATCTGTGGATTAAGTAAAGCGCGATTTATATCTCCTGGAATAATTAATTAGTTTTCCTCAAACTTAACTTTTCCTAAGTGCTCATCAAAATATTCTTTCCATGTTAATCTAGACTCGGGGTCTGTATATCGAGCCAATAAGAAATGGTTTACCTTTATTTGGCTTTATCTCTAATAATATAATTTCTATATTATCATCTTCTAAATCGGTTTAGTACAATTAACGCCATTTTTAACATAAACAATCAAACCACCACCTATGTTTACTATTCTATCCCTTCGAAATGCAACTTGAAAACCATCTACATAGAATGATTCGGTTTTATGGTCACTAGTGCTGTCTCACCAAGCACCAAGCACATGAATTTCATTTAAAGGTGAAGTTAACATTAATTTAGTTTGGTAAAATTGTGTAGATAATCTCTGTATGTTAATGTGACTAATATTAAAACCCTTTTTATTTAAACATATATCAGTTAAGCGTGCAACTTTTGGTAATTGTTGTGGTTAGTTTCATTACAGTTTAAGCACTTTCTTGGTTGCAAATAACGCCTGTTTCTGACATCTCTTGCATTTGCGAAGTTACCTGTTGGACCAGATTGATGAACTGGTTTTCCGGCGAAAGTACACTTGGCGAAGTCATGCACAATTTCAACTGTTTCATTTATAGTGGCTAGTACTCGCTTGGTTCCTGGTTTGGATGGGTGAATGTGATCCCTTTCATTCAGGAAACGGGTTAATAATTTTCCATTTTTGTCGTAAAAGGAACGGTAGTTGTCAACAGTAGTCAGTTTTGTGATGAATTGACAAGCGCTCAATTATTATCTTTACTGTGTGAACGTCAACATCGCCTCTAGGTGCAAGTTTTGACAAAACTATTTTGCAGTTTTGGTTTCCAACCTTAATGAGGGCAATAAGCCGGTCATACTGCTCTTCAATTAGTTCAGTATCAGCGTTTCTTGAGAGGTCGTTACCTCCTATATACAGTACAACTGTATACAATTGTTGCATATCATATAGATGTATGTCTGTTATAAGTGTTTTGATTGTTGCTCCTGATACAGAGTGCTTATGGACATTCTGTTTTAGTCCCATGGAATTGACACCATGCAGTATAGACATTGAATGCTATGGTGAAAAAAATGAACGATTTTAAAAGTTGAGACTTATCGTAAGATATTTAACAAGACAGGGCCTGTGTATAATAATGATATCTTGATTCTTCAATTATGGACTTTGCATTGGTGACATTTTCAATATTTGGTTATGAACACTGAAACCTGTGGTCGTTGGTTCAAATCCCACTTTAGGCATTTTCTTTTACTCTCTATCTTTATTAATAACATCATATTTCTCTAAAGAAATCTTGGTTCATGGGTTCAGTTAATACATAGAGGATCTTAAACGAGTTCCCATTTCATATAAGATTTATGAAACGAGTTATGAATCATTTTAATTTTAACGAGCCTTTTGGCGAGTTAAAATTAAAAATAATTCATAACGAGTTTCATAAATCTTATATGGAATGGGAACGAGTTTAAGATCCTTTTTATCACATAACATTGCAATCAAATCTGTAAAAATTAATTCAGATGGAAATAGAACCGCCACGACGTCAGACACTCTTTAGCGCCAAATTGTCATGAAATATGTGACGTCGTAACGTCACGTCTCACACATAACGTTGCGTATAAAAGAGTTCGTGTTTTACCTCTTTACAAAATTGCAGTTTACGCCAACTTTTTAAAAAACCAACAACAATGTTTTGTATAACGGTCATTATTTTTATAAGCTGTCACAAATAATAAGTTTATGACTCAGATCTGGGTGAATTTGTAATAAATAAAATAGTTTCAGTTAATAAACTTGCGAAGTGTTACAGGTTTAACTCAACCAATCAAAATCGTTCCAGGTTGTATTACACGTGTGTCATACAACAGAATATTAAATGGGTGTTCGACACTGCTAACAAGGGACATTATGTGATAAATATTTGTTTTCACTTCGTTATTTATTTAATTGGGAGCCTGGAGACGTGGGTTCAAAAAGTGTTCGGCTTTACCAGTCTTATCAAAACATTAATTCAATATAAAAGCTCAGGAGAATTTAAAAAAGAAAACGAAAAAAAACAACAGCCGTTTTGATCCTTCCTCACCTGTTATAAAAGCCATTTTTAGTAGAGCGCAATCTCATTAAAATCATATCCTAATTATGCTTTGATACTCTCTCATTCTATCATCTTCATTTATTATTTGATCTTTATTAAATTTGGTTAGCTTTTTGTAAATATCAAAGAAAAGTTAGACAAGTTCGAAAACCAGCCGGATCGGATTAGTACCACTAGAGTTATAGCCCTTGTTTTGCTGTAAATGCCATATTTTACCTTTTGAACACTCTGACTCTTTCATTTATTATTTTATATTTATCACATTTTTCCAGATTGTATCAATAAAAGCTTATTCAAGTTTTAAACCCAGCTAGATCGGCCAGTAACACCAGAGTTATGGTCCTTGGTTTACGTAAGACTTCCACTGCCTTGTGCACTCTAGCATCTTCATTTATTATTTGTTCTTTACCAAATTTGATTTTTTTTAAAACATATGAAAGCTCGGACAAGTTCGAAAAGCAGCTAGATCGAATTAGTAACACTAGAGTTATGGCCTTTTTTTGGTGACATATTCTACATTATGATCACCCTAACACTTTTATTTATTATTTGATATTTACAAAACTGTGTCAGTGTCTTTGTATCGATGACAGTTTAGACAAGTTCGAATTTTGGTTTTATAAAACTATATGACCATTGTTTTGCTGAAACCTTGTGAACATTTTTGCCCCATCATTTAGTATTTGATTTTTACCAAATTTGGCCATATTGTTAATATCAATGAAACGTCAGACAAGTTCGAAAACAAGCCAGTTCGGATTAGTAACACTAGAGTTATGGCCCTTGTTTTACTATAAATGCAATGTTCTGCATTGAGAACACTCTAGAACCTTCATTTTGTGTCTTCTTTATCAATTTTGGATCAGTTGTTATTCCGGCGCTTTTCGAAGAAGTTGGAAATATTGTAATGATCTCTGCTGTACGTACATCCGTTTGTACTTAGTATGTACGTTCGTCCTTCTGTAATGTCCCATAACTTCTACACCGTTCACAATGCGGACAATAACATGTAACTGCCTTATGTCTAGATGTGCATAACGGTCTTAACAGTTTGATCATACCCAAAGGGAGTGCGGCCGGAGGGCGGGTCACCTTTCCTTTCAATAGCTGAATAGCTTCATAGGATAGTACTCTAGAAGTTGGTGAGTGAACTTTTATGAAAACTCATAACATTTAAAACTGACTTTGATATTGCACCCCCAGGGTCTGTTCCCAAATCTGGGGACATATCCGCTGGGGTTATTACTTGGTAACCTTTGATATCCCTACCCTATAACCATATATACACTTACTGGGCATGAGCAGGGGTCAGGGGTCCGTACCCGCCTCTGGGGATAAAGCCCCTGGGTCATAACTTATTTTTTTTAAAAATAGCCATATATGAAATTCCATCTTCCGCTCGTTCCCCCACCGCCTCCTTGTTAAAAGAGCCATTTTCATAAGTAGAGCGTCCACATGCCCTCCTGAGCCTCTTTGTGTTTATCATCGTAGTTCATGACGGATTCACTTTCTCATTTTGAAATAAAGGTCATATACACTGATTAATATTGAGTCTTTGGTGACCTTGAAAAACAAAGAGTAATCGATACACTTTAAAATGTGAGTGATATGTTTCAAGTTTAAATTTTAATATTTTATAATTAAACTATAGGGCATATACGTATTACTTTTTTTTATCTTTAAATATAAATTAGTATGCCATTGAGTCGGCATGACATACATTTTAACCTAGTTTGTATCTCACCTGAGCCAAAGGTTCAACGTGAGATTCTTGTCTGCTTTTTGTCCGTCCGTCCGTCCTAAACGTTTGATTATATGACTTCTCATTAACCAGTTTTGACCAGACTTCACATGAAATACCATTTTAGCAATGGCCTTCAAGTTTGTTAAAATTAGACAAACGTGACATCCAAGATGGCCTCCGTAATAAATAAAGCCGAAACCTTCAAACATATTCTCAGATACCACTGATTTCAACAGTTTTCTAAATACATTATCAACAGTCACTAGGCTATCGTTTTTTTCCAAAGGAAGCCACTGGGATCAAAGATGGCCGCTACCCGAGGGTCCGAAGTAAACACTTAAAAGTTTCTTCTCTGAACCCGTAATAAAAGACAGCTCTCATATATCGTATGAAGCTATACATAGTATATATAGTTCTTATGTTTTTTTGTTTTTTAAATTTCAATCACCAGATTAATGGTGATCCATTTATTCACCCCGTAATAGGTTTGTGAGGGTCGAGGTGGGCCATCCCTCAACAAACCTTACATAAAAAACATGTAATATGCATCTATTAGTTTGTAAATAAAGTAATAGGAAATATAATCAAGTGAATAAATGCCAATATTGTAATCAGAGACAGAATAAATGGGGAGGTTATATATAGAAGTATATTATACAATGTACAATTTTAACAGGGTGTAAAAAAAAAAAGGCCCACTGCAATCCAGAGGTATTTCCAAAACAATTTTGGTGGAAAATATAGTAGGATTGCTATATAGGGAATATATGGATGCTATAAGATTGCAGCGAATCTCTATAAACTCTGGAGAAAAAACCACAAAACATTTTGACTTTATTCTTCTCACCGCAACTTTTCATAGTATGACTGGTCGCACGGCCTCTTAAGTTTACACAGTGATAGAGCTCCTTCTGGAATAGTGCCGCGAAGCTTTTGGGATCATGACGTCATCCAAGATGGCCGCCAGTGACGTCATGATGAAAATCTTGTTATCGCTAGATCTCAGACATTTATGGTCGGATTTGAATGAAACTTTCACAGATTATAAAGCTCATGGTCTAGTTGTGCAAGAAGGTAATGCGGGGTCATGACGTCATAACGTGATTGCGGCAGAGACGCCAGACTCTTAAAAACTGGAAAAAATCGTCACAAATACAATTATTGCATGACCATTTTGAAACTTTACCACAATCATGTTTTCATCATCTTTTATCGATCGTGCGAAAAAGGTGTTGATGATGTCATCAAATATGGCGGTCATACCGATTTAATTTTAAACAGGCTAAAATAGAAACTTCTAAGTATATTTCGAAAACCAGCTAGCACCAACAATGCTCTCATATATGTGCCACTATGTGACCTTGACCAAATCTGGGAAAACCAGGTCACCAGGTCAAAGGTCAAGGTCATAGGTAAGCGATAGGTGTAAACACCAATAACCACCTATATCTCAGTAACGGTTGAAATTGTTATCAAGAACATATGTACCATTTGTAAGACCTTTCAATTTACTTTTCAAAAATAAAGTCCACTCAAAACGCAACGTTGGTAAATGGTTGCCATAGAAACCAAAATACGATGACGTCAATGACGTAAAATTTAAAAAATTGACGTAGACACGTAAAATTTGTCAGTTTTGTAGAACTTATGATTGCAAACACGAACATGAAGTTTTTTTTAGCTCTTCCGCTAAAAGGCACTTCTCATAGAAATATTTGTCGCGACAAGTCAAAATGTAACCCGACTAGTCATAGAGAACGTTTCGGGACTGGTGTCCCGAACATTTTGACGTCATGACGTCATCCAAGGTGACCGCCAGTGACGTCATCAGACAGATCTTGTTATCGCTAGATCTCAAACATTTGTAGCCGGATTTGAATGAAACTTTTACAGATTGTAGGGTTCAGCGTCTAGTTGTGCAAGAACATAAAAACGTGTATCTATATAATAACGTCTTGACGTCAGTGACGTCACAATTTTATGAAAAGTCATTTTTTTCAGTGATTGCATTTTTCGTGTTTTTTTACTGTAAAATCCATCAGGTGTCATTGTTTCAGTCTACGCTGACAGTTTTAACGTCATGACATCATTCAAAATGGCCGCCAATGACGTCATTTAAGAAATCTTGTAATCGATATATCTCCTTCATTTATGATCGGATTTTGTTGCCACTTTCATAGCCTATAGAGAATTAAGTTGAGTTGTACAAGCAAGGCGAAAATTAGCTCAGTCGATATTAGAAACATTCAAAACAAGAAGTATCTATAAATAAGAAGTTTCTATCTATACAGAGTAATATAAATATTATGACAGGTCAGCACAACCTCTCAAACATCTAACGGTAGGGGAAGGGGTAAGCATTCAAGTCAAACAAGTCAAACAATCTGTGGAGGCCTGCAGTAGTTGAACATAACGTGAATCCAAATCATCCACGATCTTATATTGTTAGTACAGAAGAGGGGGGTTCTTTTTGCAGCAATAGCCGTTTATTATTTAAGCCAAATGAGACCCCTATTAACCTTCGTCATAGACGTAGCTATTCCCAATAGACAGCGTAAGCCCGATGTGTAACTAATCCTAGTGGGGTTTGGGGGCATCCCCCTCGGACTTTCTTATAATAGAATGCATAAGGTGCGTTTTGACGTATATAATAGTGTTGTAACCAGGTAAAGATAAGAAGACAAATGTAAACCCTCCTCCCAAACCCCTTCCTCCATTTCTATTGCTTTTTGTTACTTTTTAATTTTCGATTTCTGGAAATTAGGCGTTCGTAATTAGTTCCTACGCAGAGTCAGTAACAACCAAGCCTAAGTACATCAAGGCCAATGTATACCTCAGGCTAGTTCACATGTATAGCTTATTAGCTCACATGATAAACCGATTGAGGAATTGCTAGCCCTACACCGAAAACGTCACCAAATTCAATTGAATCAATATTTCTCAGACCCATTTTGTATTTTATAAACTTTGAACAGCCTTACAAAAGAGAAACAATTATTTAGCTGACACTTGGTCTAGTATACATCATGTGATTTAACGGAAGTTTGTTTCAGTTTGTGAAATCAACCCTGTCAATAGTACAGTGTATATTAAAACATAAATCATTTCATTATAGTGACATTTAATTTCCTTGGATAATTGACACCTGTACCAGACGAACTGAGCGGAGTTCATAAACAGCTGAGTTCATAAACTTTAAAAAAAAAGGAGATGTTCTAAGATACGATTACTCTTACAAGCATGTTATAATATTGAAGACACATGCGTTGTTTAAGATAATCTGTCACGTATATAACGGAGCATTTGCTAGTTTTTTTTCCATATGCTATATGACCCTTTTTTTCCATATGCTATATAGACTCTTTTTTCCATATTCCATATGAGGCAATCTGTGTGTACATATGCCATATGAACACCATATATCGCTGCTCTGGACTAACTTATTTCAAACCATATACAAAATAGAACACGTGAGCAGAACACCTTTAACGAAAGTATTCCAGTTGTTTGCGATGGTCAATCCTTTTGTATTTGTGACATCTTATTTGGCCTTTTATCCATCTTTATAATTGTTCTTGTTTCTTTGTGTTTTTGTGGTTTACTGTCGTCCATGAATGCTACTTTTCCTGTTCGATTTTTATATCTATATTTTGGGTCAAAATCAAGGCATTTATAGCTACTCTGAAAAGGGAATCCCTTGGAAGCAACGATAACTAGGACAGAGAAGTAGCAGACTGTTTTGTAAGTCTACTCTAGGGAAAGATTGCAAACCATATACCATGTATGTATGCATCACGTATTTCGGCATGTATTACTAATACTTCATACTGTTAATACTGTATTCGAGGCCGTAAATAAACCATTGTTTTTTTGGGGCCGATTTTGATATATGTTTTCCCATTTGGTAAATATGTTTTGACTACCGGTTCCTTTTTGATTGTTTGGTTTGAACTTAAAAGAATGTTGTGCCCAGCGTTTGTTCAGCCTATTTTAAAGGAATTTATTTTCGGTTCCTCTATCACTGTGTCTGGGAGTATATTCCAAGATTACACGATTATGCAAGCAAATAATCTCCTCTTAATATCAATTTTGGCTCTTTTATTGAACAGTTTCTTGGAGTTTCCCCAAAACCTGTATTGGATGCCTGTGTCTATTATATCGGTATCATTTAGGATGTTGTAAACCTGAATCATGTCAGCCAGCTCGCTTCTATATTCAAGGGTTGGTAACCCAGGTATAGTGAGTCTTATATGGTGTGGAACACTGTTGCGGTTACCAACCATACTATTTGCCGTTTTTTTTACTTTTTTCTATAGTTGTTAAATCCTTTTTTAAGGTATAGGGCCGAAACCACTGTCGCATACTCAAGATTTGAACATAACAAGATACACATCGCTTATTTGGTTACAGACAAGACAATTACATGGTATTTTAGCAACTAATAAACTTCTTGTTACAATGAAGATTTTATTAATAATGACAGGTGTTCATTTTGTTATGCAGACACAGAATCATTAATCCATTTATTTTGGACTGTATAAATGTGCAGTCTTTCTGGAAGAGAGTTTGCGACTGGCTTTAAGATGGATGTCAACATCTTAATAATTTAACATTAAACATAAGTACAATTATATTTGGAAATGTTGCACTTGATGATACTCTAAATTATTTTATTTTAGAAGCCAAGAAATATATTTATGCTTGTAGAATAGATGGGAGAGCACCGTGTTTAACAATGTATAAAACTCAGTACTTTACCAATATAACACTGTAAAAGATTAAACCCTTCCCAGGTAACATTTTGAAATTGCGAATGTATACGGCTGAGAGTAATAAAATATAATGGCAAAACATTGAGATAGAAAATAGCTGAATAAGTAAAAAATATCTAAAGAGAAAACATAATAGAGAAAGAAAGAGAGATATAATAGTGAAAATAGTGAGAAAGACTAGTTTACCCCAATTTGAATTCCAGTCAGTTTAAGAACGCCTGAACGCTATCTAGAAAACATTTTCAAAATATAGTATACGCGCATAGTACGTGTAGATTGTTGAAAAACATCAGAGACAGATTATGCAAACATATGTGATTCTCGTATATATGTTTGAACTGCTTCGAAGAGAGATTCATTTTCTGTGTCAGTTAACTGTTCGCGACCATAAAGGATTGTTTTTATATTTAACGGGTGTAAATGGCGAGTGGATTGAAACAGTTGGAGCCGGTATGTGAAAAAAGTGTTACACTGGAAAAAATAAGGTTCAGCATCTTCTACTTCAAAACCGCACTCGCAAACGGGTGAATCGCGTAAATGATTAAGGTATAAATCGCTATTAAGATTACTACACAAATTCCTCATTTTGGCATGTAAAACAGAAAATAATCGTTGACCACTTAAGTAGTATTTTGGTACCTTTGTACTCGGAAATACAGATGTTAATAGTCTTCTCTTGAAAATTGATATAGATTCCGAGTTTCGTATTTCTACTGACAGATTATTCCATAGGTTAAGAGAAGACGGAACAAACGATTTGTTGTATATTTCAGTTCTCCTAGCAATAGTGGCATAGTTGTCGTCGTTATTTTTGAGAGGGTATTCACTGACATCTCCTACTAGCTGCGGAAAGATGTTTGAGATATAATTTTGAACTGATCCATTTTTAACATTATAGACTGAAATAAGTTTTTGCAATTTCCTTCTATCGGAAAGTGATACCAATCCTATTTCAGACATTAAACGATGTATGGATACTGAACGAGTCAGTCCCGTCACAATACGAGCTGCTTCATATTGTAACTTCTCCAAGCTATATTCTTCGAAAGAAGTACATCCATCCCATGTAATGGAAGCATATTCCAATATTGGACTCATATAAGACAAGTATATCTGATTAAGTGTTTTACGAGCAGCTACTGTATATTTAAGTATTCGCATTAAACCAAGAACCTTTGAAACAGAAGCAATAATATTGCTAATGTGTTCGTGCCATTTTCCGTTATTACTTAATGTTACTCCTAGATGTTTGTGGTTCTCAACAAAAGTCAGCGGGACATTGACTAGATATAAAGTTGGACGACGATCATTATTAATTAAAGAAAAGAACATTACTTCTGTTTTGGCAGGATTAAATTGTACAAGCCATTGTTTTGACCATTGCGTAATCATTACTAAATCATGATTAAGGATTCCTTCCCTGTCGTTTATACTAGATGTTGAGACTGATAGCGAACTGTCGTCAGCAAATAAACAAGTTATACTTAGCATGTTTTCGGCAGTATCATTTACATATATTAAAAATAAAAGACGGCCCAATACAGAGCCTTGAGGAACTCCGGCAGTTACAGTTTTTGACTCGGAGGTAGCAGATCAACATGGACTCTTTGAGATCGGGTTGAGAGATAATCAGATATCCAGGCTTAAAGTTTTCCATCAATACCATATTGTTTTAGCTTAAACAAAAGCCCTTTATGCCAAACACGATCGAAAGCTCTAGCTATATCATTAAAAACAATACACGTAAATTGTTTAGCATCGAATGCCTGACATATATGGTGATACATATCGACAAGTTGATATGTAGTAGAATGATCAGGGAGAAAACACAATTGGTTCCGAAAGATAAGATCAAACATAAGTAGAAAATTATGCATGTGTTTAAATACTATTCTTCCCATTACTTTACCAACGCAACTAAGTAAAGATATTGGTCATAGGAATACTAGGATCTGACTTTTTGAAAAGTGCCATACCATAGCACATTTCCATAGTTCGGGAAAAATACATTCATTTATTGATCTGTTAAAAAGTTTATGTAGAGGTTTTGAGATTGTATTTACGGTTTCCTTTAACATCTTATGCCTTATTTCATCCTCTCCATATGCTTTATTTACGTCCAAAATCTTGATAATATCAACAATTTCGGATTCTTCTATATAAATAGTTTCTAATTTATTATTGGATTTAAATGAAAAATAGGTAATTCAACATTAGAGTCATCAACTGATGATATTGAAACAACATATTCATTTAAGCATTTCGCTTTTTCTTGGTCAGTTATTGAGTATGAAGTATCGCCATTAGGTAAGACTGTTTTTAAAGGTGGAATAGTTTCCGAATTTTTGTTTGACTTCATGAAATATTTTAAAAGTTTCCAATACTGACGTCTGTCCGTAATAGGTGTTTCAGTAATTATAGTTTCCACATTATTAAAGAAACTTTCTTTCGCATGTTTTTAAGATTATTAACTTCGTTTCGTAATCTTTTATATGCTGCTAAATCAGAGAATGATTGAGTGCGCGTTGCTTTAGTTTTTTGACGATCACGCTGTCTTGAAACACGTCTTATTTCTGAATCATACCACGGTTTGTCATTAGGACGAATTGTTACATATTTCGATGGGATACACACATTTATTAATTAAAAAAAAAGATTTAGTAAACTTTTAGCAGGCAACACAGCGAATCGTTATGTAAGAAAGACCAGTCTGTATGTTGAATAAGATCATTGAGTTTTATGAAATAGGCTTTCTAATAATTCCAAACTCGTCGAGTAAAAGTCGGTCGAACATTGTAACTGTATTGAAACATTAAATAGATACCATGGTGGTCGCTTATATCATGTGGTATGTTTACAGTTCCGAAATCTAAGGGTTTAAGAGAATCAGAAATAACTATAGGATCTATCAATGTGGCAGAGTGGTCGGTAACTCGAGTTGGTTCAGTTATAATGTTTGTCATATAATTAAGCTGCATTATATCTTTTAAAAAATGGTTATCAGTATTAAGTTGGTTCTCGTTGATATCACCAACTATAATGATGTTATTCGATAATTCAAAAGCCTTTTCTAAGCTAATGTTTCAGTTATCCCCAAAATATATTACTCGAATTAGGTTTGCGATAAACGGTACATACTAAAATAATTTCACTTTTATCTCTTACTTCAATCCAAAGTGAACTGGGTAATAAATATTCAAGTTCTAATACACGTCTTGAAATAATGTTATTCGCAGTATACATTAACAGTCCGCTAGAATGTATAGATGTATCCTTTCGGAA
This sequence comes from Cyrtodaria siliqua, assembly GCA_037043455.1. Classification (NCBI taxonomy): domain Eukaryota; kingdom Metazoa; phylum Mollusca; class Bivalvia; order Adapedonta; family Hiatellidae; genus Cyrtodaria; species Cyrtodaria siliqua. Next base: position 54,916 of record JAWPHD010007351.1, read on the forward strand.
AATATTACTAGCACCGTCTATACGTATAAAATCATTGGACATGTTTTCCGATAGGTGGGTCTCTGTAAAACACAAAACATCATAATCTAATACATGAACCCTTTTCTTAATATATTCCATTTTGTTACGTATACAACGAATACTTAAGTGAAATAAAGGGAGGCTATGTTTTTCTATCGTATTTTGAGGACCTGGATTTATTTCAACGTCGCCTGACATAATAACTTATAACAAAATAACAAGAGAAAACTCGATGTTTAAGAGAGATTTCGAGACGCATGCAGCAATGGACAGCACATTCGAAGCAATTTTAATATACCGTTAATTAAGCAGCTTAGGAAAATGAAAGGTTTACGGAGAAAACACATGCTCTTTGTGAACGATTTACATCTGTTATTGAATATGCCTATGGCCATTCTCCAGCAACTAACTTCATTACCCATTGTGTTTTAAATTCACAGGTAGAATAACCACACGTATATGCACTGTGAACGGCCACATGGCGACTAGTTCGAATAAACATATTGTTTGCTCTCCGACTAAACAATTTCAAAAATTAACACTATACAACTAAAATAAACATTGAAATAGTTTAGATTAAGCAGTAATAATTTGAAAAACGAACTCTTGTGCATACAGTGCGCACACAAATGACCTCTTATTTTGCAGCAAAACAGCCCAAAGCGTACACGCCAATAATCTATATTATTACCTATGAGGGTACAAGACCGATACACAATATTTGTCCGTGATGGTACACACTTCTCTGAATGAAATATTAAATTGGGGGAAGTGAGAGAGAGCGTATCAAGTGTGAGACTCAGAGAAAGACAAACAAAGAAAAGTGAAAGAAGTTTGCAAAAAGTAACCATCAGAAGTCAATGGAAGCACAGCTAAAATAAGAAGAAACACAACCACACGTGTGTTTCGGCTCAGTGGTTTCTTACAACATTCAAGTATACACTTATTTAGAATATAACAGTATACGCATTCTGTTAACTAGCTGTTGTCATTGGGGGTTGGAGGAGGGAGCCCATGCCCCAGTATGGGTGAGGTATGAAAAAGATGCATAATGCTATAATAAATCCCAAACCAAAATTATAGATATATACATGCTTACATGCAAACCTAGATCTGCACATTTTATGGGCCATCACCATTTGGGTTCCATGGGAGCCCAGAATTTGCAGAAGACAAAATTACTTACGCAACCCTTTACAACATACTATAAGGAAACCAATTCCCAGATTTAGTTCTGCTAGGACAAGAAATGTAAGTGATATAGACCTGTCAACACAGCTTACACGCAAAATTGATGTGAAATAGACACATGTTAAGGGCTATCAGAATTTGAGTTCGATGGAAGCCCAGTGGTTATAGGCACCAAAATTGCTTATGCAGCCGTTAAGATAATGCTATAAGGAAGCTCATGGTCAAATTCAAATTGGTTGTGCTAGGGTAAGAAATGTAAGAGATATAGACTTGTAAACACAGCTTACACGCAAAATTAGTTGTGAAATGGGACACATTTTATGGGCTATATAATTTGGGTTTCAAGGGAGCCCATGGGTTACAGAAACCAAAATTGCTTATGCAGCCCTTAAGATAATGATATAAGGAAGCCCATGGCCGAATCTGGTTGTGCTAGGATAAGAAATGTAGGAGATATAGACTTGTAAACACAGCTTACACGCACACCTTGATGTGGGACGCCGACGCCAACGCCGACGCCGACCCCGGGGTGATTACATTAGCTCTCTTATTCTTCGAATAGTCGAGCTAAAAAGGATTAACGTATTTGCTACACTGTTACAAAAAGTAAACATATATGTTCAAAAAACAAGTAATCGTTTTGTATTACCAACGTGGAGTAAAACGTGTGTACAGCGGACAGTCGAACGCGATTTATGGTTGAAAGTGATAAAAATTAGTTCGAAAATACATTTTAAATCTGCAAAGCAAGCGAGCAGAACAAAAACAACTAAATTTCAATCTGCAAAACCCCTAATTATTTACACAACACTTGACCCAGATATTGCCAAGCTTGCCCCATTGTTAACATAAACCAGTTATGGTCACTGTTTGTAATTATATAAATAATTTGCACATATTAGTGAATAACGTTATAACGAAATGGAAAGGGGTCGTCTCAAAGAAAGAATGGCCTGTCAGCGTATATAATGTAAACATTTCTATACAATTTTAGCAAAGACTGATTATATAACAAAATCGAACCATAAACATGTTCTTTAAAACATGTACAACATTGTATTGAAATTAAAAAGAATACATTTCAAAAAAATGTAGTACATGATACAATTTTCAGATTGACAGCCACTATCAACTTTGACACATTCCCTTATCACTATGAAAATGTAAACAACGTTTACAAATAAATAGACTATTGTAAGAACGGTTCGATAGCCAAGAAAATACTCGTCTTATGAGTGAATATTTTAGGGTAGCTAATCAACAACAAATTATATCTAAATATCGACTTTGTACACATGACTAATTCAAATCCTATTAACTTAGACTAGAATTTAATGAGCTAATTCAATTTTATACATTATTTATGATGATATGTAACTTATTCTATTACATTTGTGTTATCGCATAAATTTGAAAAGAAAGTTTGTTTATGCAGTTCGCCACTGAATGTTTATACATATTCATAAAGGTCACTGGCACCTCTCAGAAAATGGCGTTCAAGTCCCGCATTATCCTTGTAGAATAGACGTCCATCACTTGACCATGCCTGTTGGTATTTCCCTGACTTAACTAAGTGTCTGGCATGTGCTATAGAAGACTGGATATGATGCGTGTGAGGTCCTCGTTAACGAAAACACCCTTAAAGACAGCATTACCTTTAAGATCGAACGTCCGATCTTTTTATATTCTTTGCTCTGTAAAACGTGTTCCTTGGTCTGTACGAGGAAAACTTTACAATGACATCTCTTGGTCTGCTTTGTGAATTTGGTCCAACACGATGTGACCGATCAATTTCAGTTTTGTAGATGTTGACCTTACATGCTTTGGCAACTTGCATCACTGTATCATCCGTTGATTCGCCGAGAGACTCCTAGTTCCCGGAGATCCTTAAACAGTTGTGCCTCGAATATTGGTCTGCGATGTCCAGTTTAAAATCATGTTCAGACTGTTGAACTTCCAGGTGTTTTACCCTCTCAGTAAGGGTTGTAACTTGATCGGACAGTCGACGGTTCTCAGACTCAAGTTGTGTAAGTCTAACATTAAGAGTGTCGACAACTGTATAGGCAACGGACTGGGCCATATACTTTACCGATTCGTTTATAAAGTCTTTCATTTCGTGTTTCATAGACAAGAACACACTTTCATATCAGAAGAGGTGAGCGGAACGGTAAAAGTAATAGCCTTCAGAACAAATTCGATTGACAGATTTAATGAAAAATGGCAAACTTACACTTATCTTATTGAACATAATTAGAATAAGGGTATTTTAAAATCAATAGAAGTTTATTTTTACCACCGATTTTTTTTTTAAACAATCAGCAATATTATTATGTCATTTATATATAAGAAGGGAAACAATCCGCTTTTTAAATATTGACTGAATATAGCATGAATTATCCCCCATTCTTGAATATGCATAGAATATTGTTGTGGAAACAAAAAGAAAAGAGCAAAAAAAACGTTCTCCATCATAGCATTGGTTGGATTTAAAGGCATTTTCTGTAGGTTTTCATGCGCAGCATTTTTGGCGACTTCTCTTCTAAAACTATTGGATGGATTTTTCTAAAAATTGACAGGAATGTTGCTCTTGATATCTAGTTGTATTTATTTATTTATATATTTTTTTTTATTTTTTTTTTATTTTATTTTTTTTATTGTTTTTTTTATTGTCTTTATCTATATAAATGCCTATTATTAGAAACATACATGAAATAGGAAAAATATAGCATTTTGTAAAGGAAGTTTGAACAAATTCTGAGAGCTGGCGTGGCGCAGTCGGTAGCGCGGAGGATTTGTTACCGGAGGCCCCAGGTTCAATCCTCCGTGGTGCCACTGAGTTGCGTCGGTGTGTCGACGTAAACCGGGCGGTCCCGTGTATCGGTCTACCCTCCGAGCACGTTAAAGAACCATAGGAATCTATTGAATAATAAGAGTAGGGCACGCTTCCCAGATTCCTATGTATCCTTCCCCTCTCTCTGGGGCGGCTCTAAATAACCTATCCTGTGTTGATGAGCCGTTAAACTACATTCAATTCAATGTTATTAGGAACATAACAAAAAAGGGAAATATACTATTTCTATATAATTTCATACAAAACTTGGCCTTTTAGCATTCAAAAAAATAATCTAAACAAGCATGGGGATCTAATATTTTTATTGCACATTTTATTTTTATATATGTTAAACTATGTGCTTAGACAGTTTAAAAAATTCTCTTATTGGGAACATACAAAAAAACAAAGGAAACTGTATTATTGTGGGCTAATTTGCGCATAAATTGTGGTATGGTCTCAACAGATTTTGAAAAAAAATATAGGTTTTACATAAAGATGAGCTTTAAATGTTATTATAATTAAATGTTCTTTACTTTAATACAATTTTAGCAGAATTGTGACCAATGAATAAATGATTATACTTCAAAAATGTCTTATTTAGCCATTTCACGGACTTTTCTGTCTGTATATATAACAGACTTACTGTACAAAAAGTTTAAAGAAAATCTCTTATGCAGAAAAAACTATAGAAAATGTCTTTAATTGTAATAGAATGTGTTACTGTTTGTTTATTGTGGTATACGCTAGCCAAATATAAATCATTTTACCACAGTGAGACAAAACTTTCGGTGGCTCTTATTATTTTTTTTATTCTTGTTTCTTACATGTCTTATGCACGCAATATAAAACAAATCTCGATTAAATAGAGAAACTTGTTAGAATTTTTTTCTTGTATAAATATTTATTTTGCTGACATGTACTATGAATACTTTGTTTCATATATATATATCACTATTACAGTTGTTAATTATTGTACGGTACTACGGGGGATGACTCTCCGACCCCCATGTATCTATGACGGGGAAAATAAATGGGCCGTCCTTATTTTTAAAGATGGCCGAGGAAAAAAAAGATAGGTCTAACTGGGGATTTGTATATGAATATTTCTTTGTCCATATGTATGAAGGTTTTGAATATGAGACCAATATTTCTATAGGTCACCTTTTCACTTATGACATTGGAAACCTTTAGCTTGGAGTCGAACGTTACAAACAGGTCCATTTCCTGTGTTACCATAGTAATTTCTTCAATTTTGTTCTCATGTCTTTAATGTAGAACAAATTAGTTTCATCATCAGTATTACTCAGTTGTAGATGATTGCATTTCTTGGTATTAAATGTCATTTGCCATTTTTTGGATCAGTGATATGCACTGAAAATACTATCCTGTATATCCATTGTGCTTTTGGGGATTGTTTATACACGTGTACAATTAAGTGTCGTCAGTAAACAATTTGGTGATACAGGACATGACATCTGGGAGGTTATTTAAGAAATAATAAATATGTACCTGTGTTTTATCGGTGAATAAAATACAGTTAGGAGTTCTGATGCGTAGTAATTAAATCACGAGTGCGTTAGAACGAGTGATTTAATTACTCGCATCCGAACGACTAACTGTATTTTGTACCATAGCTGTAATGGTTTTCCTTTGTTCTTGCTTATGATGTATTTTTCATAAACCTGAAGATCTGAACCTAAGCCGTGCTATAAAAGCCGGTATATTTCAGTCGTGCTATAAATGTCAGATTCGGCAGTTATAACATGGCCTACTCCATTGTACACGCGCATAGTTGTAAGTTTGCACACAACCTCTCAATCAAAATGTCAATTACCGGCAATTTCTAAGGTACAAAACATTTATAGCATACTTTTCTCGTATGCGATTTATACTGCACTCTCGGGCCTGCGGCCCTCGAGAAGCAGTATTAATCGCATATACTCGAAAAAGTATGCTATAAATATTACTTATTCACCGATAAAATACAGGTGCGTATTTATTATTTCGATTCTAACACAACAATAACCCCATTGTTTACGCTATTGTTGGGGCACTATATATTATCTCGGAGGTCAAGGTAATCAGGCTGCTATGTTTACAGGCTGTTCCATTGGGCTCCACCGTATGCAAAGTTCTGCGTTTCAATACACTAGTAGTCACGTGACAAACAATTAAGTCATTGTTTACGTCATATAGCTTACGCTGTATGACGTCAAACGTTCTCACCTTTGTTCAAGATGCTTATTAATGTTATATGTACTGATGCATATGATGGGTTTATCTCGGGGGTGTGCACAGTTTGGGAGCATGGCAAGTTTGTTGTAATTAACATTTCATTAAAATTACTGTTGAGTTTGTCTTCGTGACGTATATTTACCAAGTGACGTCATGTAACGTGGCGCTTCCAATGGATGAAATATACGCGTGGAATTAATGGAACAGCTGTATTTTATCGTAGAATAACATACAGCTGTCTCTCTTCTTTGTTTATATGAAAAAATGCGGAGGTCGTGTTAGAATTATATTTAAAAAATCAGGCCCCAGAATACTGCCCTGAGGAACTCAGCTTGTAACATCCTGAGATAAGAGACCTGACAATTTACCACTACCCCTTGTTTTATTTTTGTTAAAACCATTTAAATTCACTTATACAGTTTGCATGATATATCCATGAACTTGACTTTACTCAATAAACTTGTATATGGGACAGTGTCAAACGCCGCTTTAAAGTCGATGTTAATGCCATCAACTTCTTTACCGTTATTCATATCTTCTGATCAGTCATCAAGACATCCCAATAACTGAGTAGCACAAGAGGAGCCTCGTCTGAAACCATGGTAGTGGAGATTGATAGCAGAACGTACCAGATGAGATAGTTAACTAGTTCTACTCTGATAATTTTTCCATTCTTCTACACGACATCGGTCTAAGACTGATTGGTCGGTAGTTTTCAGATTTTGGTTTCTTCTCCGACTTAAGACTGCAGTTACATTTGCCGTTTTCTATATCTCTGGTAATATCCCTTCATCCATGGATTTATTAAGGAGATTTTTAAGGGGTAAAGTTAATTTATTTGCATATTTTAAGTGCTCTATGATGAATATTATCCGGCTCTTTGGATTTAGAAGATTTCATTTCATTTAGTATTAATGTTGGTCAACCTTGTGGTAGTTTTTCTTTCAGTATTGGTATATTGTCGGTGTTTGTCTTGGTAAATACTGATACAATGTGGTTATGTAGTACTTCAGCTAGTTCATTGTCGTTCCTTCTTAAATCACCGTTGAATCTTTGCAAACCAATTTCTTTAAAAAAAAATAATGGTATATTAGATCGTATTTCCAAAATATTTTGTAGTTTGTTTTGATTTTGGCTGTCTCGTCCTTTTCGTAGTCATACTTGCATCGTCTTAGTTCATAAACAACGTTGTTCCTTGCAATTTTATGCTCTTACAATTGGTATCATTTTTACAGTGTTTATACTTTGTCCATTTCCCGTGTTTTATTTTGGTGACTCTGATTGCATATTTGTCTATGATAGGGTTATTCCTGGGTTTGCTACTTCTGGTGGTACTCGTGGTTCAAAGTCAGACCATCATAAATGTTATTCTTGTAAGCATAAATACCAAAATTTGGGGGAAACTTAAATAAAGTTTGTTGAAACGTATATTAAACATAAATGCTAAATGTAAAACAAAAGAACAAAACAAAACATAAAGTATCTAAAAAATAAAACCCCAAACATGACTTACAATTCCTAGATTTTCAATTCTTTGCGATACATTCGGATATTTTTGGCCCATAATCAGGGCATCAGCTGCTCTACACAGGAGTCATTTGAAATAATACATATGGGTATCACAAATTGAAGAAACACATAGTTAAAAAATTTCACAACCGGTGGTACGAGGAGCCTTCATCTGGTCTCGAGTTTCATTTATACTCGTATTATGTTAAAAAAAAACAACATATGCATGTGTTTGGCAAAACGGGTTATAGGACGGTAGCGTTTGATGTTTGTCTTTAATCTTGTCTTGTCGTACCCTTAACGGTTTGTTCTCTTGTTGCTTTGGCTTCTGACAAGTCATTGAGTAATTACTTTGTGGCTTTCTAGCCTTTTATTATTTTATATTATATATATATCATCATTTATGCGTTTTACTTATATTGCCTATTAAAGGGACACACGGCAATCTTCAAGTTTCTGAAATGAGTGTCTCGATGTATAGTTTACTTTTAAGTATTCACTATTTCGTCTTATTTTACTATAAGTTTTAATATATGCTTTAAAGTCGATGTTAATGCCATCAATAATGATTTACAGTTAACTATAGAAATATTCCCCCACCCCGCAATAGGCTCGAAATATGTCTTTAATACAATTCTTATAATTAACATTAATGATTGAACAAATACTAACGGGACGCCGAAATTTTTTAAAAAATCAAGATTGCCATGTGTCTCTTTAATGCTGCCTTGTTTGTTAGAGAGTATAACCTTTACTTTATTGGGATGACAATAGGGTAAGAACCGAACAGAACAGAACAGAACATATTCTTTATTTATGACTTAAACAAATGTTTCTCGTCATATAAATACATATTACATTTGTTAATATGTGACAGGTCAATGCAATTTTTACATTAAACAATGAAAAAGTACAAACACACAACCATGCATACTATACACTCATACAACTCACCCATTCACTCTGACGCCCGAAATGTCTCACACATTCACTCTGGATCACGTATTTATGTTATAAGGATTAAACTATTCCTATTACATAGTTTCATGTAAACTTTTAAGTTTTAATAGTTTACATGTCATGTCCAATGAGGATGAACATACATTTTTTACTCATTATACATTGCAGTATTGCGAATAATAAATGCTTCCCTAACAAACCTAGATAATCTAAATAGCTCATGCTGGGTTGAAGATTGCATCAGCTGAATAAATTTAAAAACACTTGGATGTCTGTAATAATATTGTTTAACATATTATTTACGTAATTGTTCGTACAAAGGACAAATTAAAATAAAATGATATTCATCTTCTAAGTCTGTACTATTACACAATGTACAATATCTCTGATTTCTATCAGTTCTATTTTGTGAATATCTGCCAGTTTCAATTCTAAGTCTGTGGGAGGATAATTTTATCCTCGACATGGCAGTTCTTAATTTCAACGGCAATATATCTAAATACACTTCATATGAGAATGAGGTTTTAAAATGTCTATACAAGCATAAAACTCGATTATTTTCAACATCAGTGTTCCATTTTTGAACAAAACAATCTATTAAATTTTGTTTAATCAACAAATGAAAAGATTTCATATCAATACAAGTTGGGTCATTCCAAACATAATTATAGCCACAGTCTGTTATAATGGTTTTAACATTGCTGGCCCAATTCTTCATTCCTCTTTCACAATCTCTCACAGCGTCTTTATAAAAAGTTGATATTAAAATGTTTTTTGAATCGACCACCTTACTCCAATATTTTATTATTTTTACATACCTTAATATATACAATGGGTATCTACCTAGTTCTCCATAAATACCGGAATTACTAGTAGACGTTTTAACCCTTAACAAGTATTTACAAAATTTCAAATGTATTCTTTCGATCTCCTTTGACTTTGTAAAACCCCAAATTTCTGCTCCATAGCTTAATATAGAACCAACGAACGCATCAAATAATTGGCAAAACGTTTTTGGTTTAAAATTGTATTTTTTTACATGTGCAATTAATATATTTAAAGCTTTTAATCCTTTACCTGCTAAGGTCTCTTGATTTAAATTATATGAACCCGTATAATTAAAAACAGATCCGAGGTAGTTAAAATGGTTAACAACTTCTAAATTATTTCCATTATAAACTCATGTCTCATTAACTAAAAGATTACCCCTTTTTCTAAAAACTATAACTTTTGTCTTTTCCACGTTAACCTCTAATCCCCATTTGTCGCAATATTCTTTCAACAAATTTAAACGTTCTTGTAACTCAGACGGTGATTTTCCAAACAAAACCATATCATCTGCGAAGAGTAAAAGAATTAAAGTTATATCGTCTATTGTAAGTCCAGATTTATTACTGTCATGTAAGAACAATCCCATGTCTTCTACTAAGAGTGAGGTTTCATGCACCCTAGAACCTGGTTTAAACCCCCAGCTGCCTTTTTTTGCCACTGACCGTTCCAAGGCGGTAGCCCTGTGGTCAACCGTTTTGTTTGTGATGTCTGGTCTTGCCTTTTATTCATCTTTAAAGTTGTTCTTTGTTTCTGTGTGTGTTTGTGGTTGATTGTCGTCTTTGAATGCTACTTTTCCTGTTCGATTTTTTTATCTACTTTAAAATACACCCGTGATTGAATATCAATAAAGTAAAATCAATTATAATTATTAATACCGCCCCCCCCCCCGCCTCACCGCCCCCCGCCCCATCTCTCCCCCCCCCCCCCCCCCCCCCACCCCCGTCTTTGAATGCTACTTTTCCTGTTCGATTTTTATATCTACTTTAAAATAAACCCGTGATTGAATATGCGTAAAATCAATTATGAGTACCGACACCCCTCCTCCTCCCCCCGCCCCCCCCCACCCCACCCCACACACACACACACACACACACACTAAATGGGCCTCATCTGTCAATCAATCTTTTCTTCACTTGAGATTTCAGCCAATTATAATTAAAATAAATATTTATACAATATTAATTGCAACAAACAACTCTAAAGTACAATATAGCACATGGGAGCTAGAGCTATCAATTTCTCAATGTGCCCTCCACGTCCCTCTGTACATATTTCTTGAATGTATGTCAAGTATTTAGCATGTCAATATTTACGAAATTTGATCTTCTAGAGCGGACGGTTATACCTGCAGTTGCCTGTAAATGTGAGTTTCTTTTGCCCATGTTCTCTTTTTTACTTTTTTAATTTTTCAATATCTTAATATGGTGCACGAATGACTTCTTGCTATTTATGAACAATGTATACGCGTTTGACAAGTGTATGTATTAATAAATCCAAAGATATTGATCGCAATTACCATTACAATGCAATCTAAAAATAAATATGAAGGTCATGTTTACCTCTTTTGTTCTGACTGCGCATGTGCGACTGCGCATATATGACATCGTTTTACAAAAAATAAAGAAATAAAACGAAATACAAAACAGAATCAAAAAGGCCTGAGAGGCGTGTGCTGTGTCGAATTGTTTTTAGTTAATTATTAGTGTTATATTGTATGTTTAGCCAAAGACAGAACAACGATTACCCTATATATAAGTACACGGAGGAGACTGGTATACATACGCAGGGTGTATGAACAGTTGGTTAACATTAATTTAATACATATGTGGTCTACGCTATTCATCTCTCACTATAAACCAAGCCAAATTGTATATTTTTTTCCAACTTCTTCATGTCAAATTAATTACCTATTTAAAGCTACACAATCTATATTTAATAAGATAAAGCACCAACGCAACACATAAATATAGTACATTTGCTTTGCAGTATAGAATGTCGATTTTATGGTACATACATGACATATTCTATTACCGCTGTGCTGAATTTGATGAGCTCATTGTCGCACCGTAGATAAATAGCTCAATAAATATACAAGCAAGTGTAAACAAGCTGCCGATAAGTAAGTAAACAAGAATGTTGGCCTGTTGTGAATGAATGAATGGATGAATGAATGGTGTTTTATGGCACGTCGACACATAAATAGGTCATATTGTGCGCAAAAACCGATGAATCATGAAAGAATGAAATAGTAAATAAAAATAATGTAAACGTATAAAGATAAAATTATCTACAATAAGGAATGATATGGTAGCAATATAAACTATGTATATTACGTAAATCAACAAATGCCTGCCAACGGGCAACTGATAGGAATGCAAACAATTGTTTTTGCTGTACTTTTAAATAGTTATTGAAATTATGAAAGTTATCAAGTGTTGTTATTTTAAATTATCAAAAGCAATATACAATGAATGCGTCACTATTGTTTATTTTGAAACCAGGCCAAGGTTGTATTGGCGCCAAACATATCTAGAAAGAAATAACATAAAAAAAGTTGTCATTTAATTACTATGTATTTGTCAATAACCGTAAACTATAAACATAGCATTAGACGCGATTATTAGTGAATTGGATTTGATTGTATATACTCCGTAAGCATTATATTTAATTATATATTATCGCATACTTTGTACCTTTGTTCTCTTTGTAATGTAATTATTATTATATGCATATATAACGTCCGATTTTTCGTGACCAGAGCAAAAATTCCAAAACCGTTCTAGACATATTTATGAACACTTCTACATGTATCAAATTTGTATGATTCGTTTTCATATATAAAACGTTCGAAGTATTAATATAATTTTGATTTTCATGGAAACAATATTATGTGTATTGACTAGAAAAACGTGAGGAAGACTCAATAAAACCGAGTCTGCTACTTTTCTGTATTGTTTATGTTTATTGCTTCCAAGGGATCTCCTTTTCAGTTTCGATTTGATGTGTATTATGATATATATCAATATATTCGGAACGTGTTACATATCAACCTATCTAAGCCTTCAAATAGTGTGCATGCTTGATCAAATTCAAACGTTAGCTTGTCAAATACTCAGGAGCGAAACTCAAATACTGTGCATAGAATCTTTATGAAACTTGTCATTTTAAACAGTTTGGAAAGCACTCTATACTTTTACGACATTTTCTCCGATCCGATACACTATATTGACAAGGAGTCTGATCACGTCAGGCATTTTCTAACAAGAGGCCCAACAGGGCTTGTGGACGCTCCACTGTCTAAAACGGCTCTTATATCAAGGATTATCATCATATCATTCCTATCGTTAAACACTGTAAACAAACAACAACAAAAAACACCCACAACAAGAAATTACACACTTGACCCATGCTAACAATTTAAACAAAAGGCCATAGTTCTAATTTGGTATGGTTATTTAGAGACTCGAGGCACAATCATTGTACAGTTGTATAAAACAGGTTTTGAACGCCTTTATATAGGCGGTCAAAACCCATTGTATATAATTGTTGTGCCTCGAGTCCCTAAATAACCAAACTAAATTAGAACTGGTGTTGTTTTTAGTAAAAACTGATGTCTCCCCTATAAGAGAAAGGGCCATAAATCCGAAAAAAAATCATTTAACTTGAACACGACGAAGATATGTGCAACTAGATTTGGTAATGGTCATCCCCACCAAGTTTCATGGAAATCCAGGCAGGGGATCAGAAATAATCGGGACAAAGCTTATGTATTAAAACCTTTAAAGCGCCATAACTCCACCGAAAATCATTCAACTCGAACAAGACAATGATTTACGCAGCCAAGTTTCGTTGAAAGCCAAATGGTGGTTGCAGAGAACTAGTCCGGACAAAAATTGTGTATTAAAACATTTTTAAGAGCCATAACTCCACCAAATATCATTCAACTTGAACACGACACTGATATAAGGCTAAGTACTGATCATTCTTGCCAATTTCATTAAAATCCAGCCAGAGGTTCGGGCAAACTAGTCCGGATAAAGTTTGTGTATAAGGGACCATAACTCTCCAAAAATCTTCTGTCAAAAATCATTAAACCGGAACATGGCAATGACATGCGGAACCAGGCTTGGTACTGATCATTCTTGCCAAGCTTCGCTGAAATTCGTCCAGGAGTTCAAAAGAGACTAGTCTGGACATTGTGTGTGTATTAAAACATTTAAAGGGCCATAACTCCTATAATAACAGTCATTCAACCGGAACACTGCGACGACATGCACAACTAGGCTTGATACTGATCATGCTTGCCATGTTTCGTTGAACTCTGGCAAGGGGTTCAGGAATACTAGTTCGGACAAAGTTTGTGTAGTAAAATATTTAAAGGGCCATAACTCTGCCAAACATCTTTCAACCGGAACACGGTGGTGATATGCACAACTAGGCTTGGTACTGATCACCTCTGCAAGGTTTCACTGAAATCCGCTCTGGGATTCAGGAGAATTAGTGCGGACAAAGTTTGTGTAGTAAATCCTTTAAAGGGCCATAACTCCACCAAACATCATTCAACCGGAACATGAAGATATGAACAACTAGGCGAGCTAATGGTCATCCTTGCCAAGTTTCATTGAAATCTGGGAAGGGGTTCAGCAGAACTAGTCCATAAAAAATATGTGTTAAAACCTTTAAAAGGCCAGAACTCCGCCAAAAATCATTCAACTGGAACAAGGTGAAGATATGCACAACTAGGCTTGGTATCATCCATGCAAACTTTTCTGAAATACGGAAAAATGAAGGCCCTATCATAACAATCTGGTCAAGTTTGGTAAAGATCAGATGAAAAACTTGGAGTGTGCTAGAGTGTTGACATCAAAAAGTTAACACATTTTTCAATAATTCAAGGGCCATAACTTCGGTATTACTGGTCCGATCTGGCTGGTTTTCGAATTTGACCGAGCTTCGTCAACATCTACAATCTGGCAAAGTTTGGTAAATGTAGGATGAAAAATGGAGGCGTCAGAGTTCTGACATGAAAAAGTTTCAATAATACAAGGACCATAACTTCGGTACTGGGTCCGATCTGGCTGGTTTTCGAACTCCTCCGAGATTTCATTGATATTAATAATCTAAGGATCAGATGAAAATTGGAGGCGCTAGAGTGTTGACAAGACACTATATAGCAATTTTCGTTAATTCAAGGGCAATAAAGCTGGTGTTACTGGTCCGATCTGGTTTTTTTTTTAACTCGGCCAGGTTTTCATTGATATTAACAATCTGGTACAGTTTGGTAAAGATCGAATGAAAATCGAAGATACTAGAGTGTTGATATCAAAAAGTTAACACATCCGATCTGGCTGATTTTCGAAATCGTCCGAGCGTTCATTGATACTAATACTTTTGTAAAGATCGGGTGAAAATGCAGGCGCTAGAATGTTGACAAGAAACAATATAGCAATTTTAGTTAATTCAAGGGCAATAACTCCGGTGTTACTGGTCCAATCTGGTTGGTTTTCGAACTACTCATCCGAGCAGTCATTCATATTAATATTCTGGTATCGTTTGATAAAGATCGAATGAAAAATGGAGGTGCAAGAGTGTTGACATCAAAAGGTTAACACATTTTTCAATAATTCAAGGGCAATAACTCCGATGTTACTGATCTCTGATATGTCTGGTTTGCGAATTCTCAGAGCTGTCATTGATATTAATAATCTGGTAAAGTTTGGTAAAGATCGGATGAAAATTGAAGATACTAGAGTGTTGACATCAAAAAGTAAACGGACAACGGACGGACGACGGACAAAGGACCATGGCATAAGACCTACTGGCAAGTAGTATCTTAATAAGGGTATTGATTTCATTGAGATTCCAAGTATTTACCGAGTCAATCATTTAGTTGATACGATCCCTAAATACTTCAAAAATTCCAAAAGTCCTGTAATTTGTTATACGTATAAAAAAAAATTAGAATTATTATTTTCAACTACAACAAAATTGTTTCTGTCCTTGATATAGATAATATTTATAATAACACTCCTAAGGAATGTGAGTGTAATACACCGACATTTTGCTATGCTCCAGCAGGTCATGCCGTCACTGGTAATTTTGATATTGTAGATAAACGTATTCGGCATCTGTTTTCTAAAGGTCCTAAGTATAGATTACCCTCACCTATTGATTTTAATGCTTGTCGTACTCAGATCACCCAATCCATTGAAGATTTTAGTATAAATGGTGTCGTAGCGGACCCAAACTCTCCTTTTACTTGGAAAAAGTCAAGTTTTCAAATTATAATTGCACGTATTAACTTGTATAATGCCAACCCCTCTTTACTCCCACCGAGACCGAGGGCTTCATTTCGTAATTTAAAACCGGGAATTCAAGAATTTCATAATAAATTTGTTTCAGTTCCTGCTGATAAAGCAGCTAATAATGTAATTATTGTTTGACGCCTACATTAATAATCAGTGTTTTATCTCTGGAACCCGGTAGCACTAATTCGTATACTCCAGTTCAATCTACTGAGGATGATGTTGTTTCCACGCATCTCTCTCGGTGCACTACTTTCAAGGCTGGGGTAGACGAAATGCCAAACAAACTGCCAACTATGTACTGGATTCCTAAATTACATAAAAATCCGAATACGGCCCGCTTTATTTCGAATTCTAGTGCCTGCACCACCACAAACATCTCCGAATTTTTAACTTCTTGTCTTACTGCCGATACAGATCACGTTAAACAATATTGTGCTAAAACTTATGACAACTGGAATTAATTTATTTTGGTCTATTAAAAATTCAGGAGACGTTCTTGATAAAATTTGCAATAAACGTCAAGTTTCACCTATAAGTGCATCTGACTTCTCTACACTATATACGACCTTACCACATCACCTTATCAAAGACAAGCTTATTGTTCTTATTCAAAAAACTTTTGCTAGACAAAATACTACATTTTTGGCCTGTAATAATATTAAACGTTTTTTCCTAACGGCAGTTTAGACCATTACACTATGTGAACTTGTCAAGAAGTTTGTGAATCACTCATTTTTCTTTTAGATACTATTTTCGCTAGGTATGGAACTACCGTTTATAGACATATTGTTGGTGTCTCTATGGGTACGAACTGTGCACCTCTAGTTGCATATTTGTTCTTGTATTGCTATAAAAGATATTTGATGTTGAGTCCTTCATCCGATACTCAGGCAGATGTAATTGAAACCTTTAATGACACCTCCCGGTATTTGGATGACATTGAACGTCGACAATCCTTTCTTTTCTACTATGGTTTATAATATCTATCCTAAGGAACTTCAACTCAACAAAGCTAACATTTCTGATACTGTCGATTCTTTTCTTGATTTACATCTCTATTGAAAATGGCGAAATAATTAGTAAAATCTATAACAAGAGAGATGATTTTAATTTTGATATTGTTAATTTGTGGATGTTCCGGATATTGGTTTCTCTATATCTTGTTTTCGTGTTGAGTACTTTAATATTCGTAATATTTGTATAACTAAAAGGCTACTCCAACAGGGCTGACGTTACCATAAACTTTGAAAAACCTTTGCAAAAAAAAGAGATATAGGGTCCTATAGAATGTTATTATCGCAGCCCTGATCTACTTTTATAGCGGAGGAAATAGCCAGAAAATAGTTTAGATTGTGATACAAGTATGATATTTTGCACAGTGCTTGCAAATATTATATTCGAATGAAAAATAACCTGAGCCAATTCAATTTCGATCATTTTCAAGATGGACGCCAAACATCCAAGATGGCGACCAAAATACTGGAAATACAAGATACAGCTCTATACTAAACTAATACTGTCTCCCATTCACTACAGTTTGGCTTCGACTGTATAATCAACACTCATTTTTGCAAATATTTCGGCATGATTATGCATTTATTCAAAATAAAAATATGAGTATACCCCACCCACTACAAAATATATGTTCAATCTATACTTTACATTCTGTAGTGTTTATCAGATGTCGGTTATTCATGTAATTGCGGTTATATACGTATTAAACTATGCATAATGAAATCCGGATGTACTTATTAACGGAACACAACTATTCTTTGATATTGCCAATTAAATCAATACCCCATCCACAAAACTTAGAATAGAAATACGAAAATACTACCAATATTGACATATTTTAGACTTTTTATTTTTTATGACCTTAAACTTAAGTTTGGACTGATACTATCTTCAAGCGGCGTTTTTTCTACTGACAGTGCTAAGGCCGTACCCATATTATCAACCATGTTATTGTTGTAGTGTCTTTGCTTCTGTTTTCCCTTATATATATATTTTTTTTAATGTATGATTTGATTGATTGTGTTCTGTGAATGCTGCATTTCCTGTTCGAATTGTAGATCTACTTTTCTATTTAGTCCAGGTAAACTTCTTTCAAGTTTGCAGTTCAAATTACCACGCATAGCCATGCATATGGCGCTTTCCACGCCAAAGTAGCATGTTAGCATTTGCAACTGCTGCATTTACGGTTTCTTTTCTTACATCCACATTGCCGAAATGCTTGACATATAGCTGAAACACGGAAATGAGTTGTCCAATACGGTTCCAGAGGTCACCAGCAAATGTGCAGACCCATTAAGACGGATAAAGTATAGTCTGATATTTAGTAGTATGCACCTGCACCTATCAATATTTTACTCTACCTAGGGTGGGGGCGGCAGGACATTCCCCGTGGATTAGACAACAAACTATTCCCCGTGGTAGGATATCATACACACACATGGAGAGAATGATACTAACCCCTACCCTGCGGAATTATACATAAATCTTCGCCCCTAGTGATGGGAATTAGAAAACAAATTTGTACATTTGTTTAATAATCCCCGGGTATGCCCGCCGCCACCACCTCCCCCGCCCTAGGACCACCACAAAGGTGCACACCTGACTGAGACCATTCACATACTGCTTGATAGCTACATCGATATGCATGATGTATTAATGTAGCTTATTGTTGGAATGGTGGAATTGCGTAATTTCAAGAGTTGTTTTGTACAATGGTTTCATTTACCATCCGTGTACTGCTTGATTTATTATACATAACACATGGAATTTCACCTAAAGCATCATAATCCGATTCATCAATACCGCTGGGCATGTTGCTGGTTTACAACAATTTCTGTTGCAGTTTCATGTATATATTCCAAGTTTGCCGTGCATACTTCCCCTTAATCGTGGAAAGTTGCAACGGTTTAGCAACATGTGACGGAATGAAATAAAGACCATGCTCCGGTATTTGGACATAACTGGAGAACGATGTAATGTACTGTATTCATAGCCATTTTACATCTTTCCCTCTTCAATAGGCAATCCAAAGTTCGTCAGTGTCAGAGCCGGACATTATAATTTCCCTACACCCGTTCTTAAATTTATGTTTTCCATGTATACTTATTTGTGTGTGAGCCTCTACGTGGTTACATGCTGCACGTTTATCTTTCTCAATAGACACATTAACTGTTGTTTGTTTTTATCTGCTGTTACAACAATTGGCTTTGTTAAACACGCCTACGACTGATTTTGCGATTAGCAAAACCAGTCCAGTTTTATTTCGAGATAATTGTAAAAAAAATTGACAGTTAGCCGGCACTTTGCTTGAATCTGATCCATATGTCCTAATACCTGAACCTTTGATATCCCTTGTACTGCTTAAATTTTCGAAGTATCACTCAAACATATGTCAATTGCGACGTCGATTTTGTTTTATTTTCGAAAGTGCGACTCCAACATGCAAAGAAGATATGTTATTGTCTTGAAGCAACATGTAGGGAAAGTAGCATTCAAGGAGAACAGTCAACCACAAAACACAGAAACAAACACGCAAACAGACAAACAAGAAGGCAAAAGCAATAATAAATGCAAACGACATCACAAACACAAAAGGGTTGACAATATGGCTACCGCCTTGGAACGGTCAGTGGCAAAGTAGGCCACGGGGGGTTTAAACCGGTTCTAGGGTGCACCAAACCTCACACTTACCCTACTGTCATCTCATTAAAACAGGAAAGTGTAAATAAAGAAATCCCCGCCATGATCTAATCTCTAACCAACAAGGTAGCATCAATAGGCAATATAAGTAAAACACAAATATGCTCGTGTAAATGTAATACAAAAAAACAATAGCCTAGAAAGCCACAATGAAGGTACTCAATGACTTGGCAGAAGCCAGAGCAGTAAGAGAATAAACCATTAAGGGCACGACAAGACAGATCATTGACAAACATCAAACGCCACCGTCCCAATGGGCTTTAGGTAGGCGTCATCATAGGGTCCACAGCCTGTCCGGTCATCGTACAATTAAAGAGGAAAGCATAGTGGCGAACTGTAAAAGGGTCCACCACCAAGCATGCAGTAATTTGTAAAACGATAGGGTCATAACCTCTTTTGATAAACTTTTTAACAAGTTTAACAAAGATGGTATGAAAGTGATCATGACCAAGAATCTTACGAAGTTTATAAATCACATCACCATAGAAGTCAGGTTGTGATAATCCTTGTCGCAGAAGAGTCCTTAAATTACTTTTATATTTGGAAAGAAGATCAGGGTTACGATAATCCAATTTTGCATCGTTTTTACGAAGTTTATGGTAACGGTAACCCTGATTGAGTAACTTTTTAGTTATACAAAGATTACGAATATTAAAATCCTCAACTCGAGTACAAGCTCTAGAAAAACGAATAAGTTGAGACACATAAACCCCATAAGAAGTTGCTCGGGGAACATCCCCATCCAAGTGGGGATAATTAACAATGTCAAAATTAAAATCATCTCTCTTGTCATAGATTTTGCTAATTATTTCACCATTTTCAATCGAGAGATCTAAATCAAGAAAAGAAGCGTTATTATCAGATATATTAGCTTTGTTAAGCTGAAGTTCTTTAGGATAAATATAATTAACCATAGTTGGAAAGAAAGGGTTGTCAATGTTCAATATGTCATCCAGATACCGAGAGGTGTCATTAAAGGATTCAATAACATCTGCCCGGGTATCTGGTGACAAACTCAACATGAAATCCCTTTCATAGCAAAATAAGAACAAATCTGCGACAGGTGGTGCACAGTTCGTACCCATAGGGATACCAACAATTTGGCTATAAACGGTGGTTCCATACCTGACGAAAATATTATCTAATAGGAAGATGAGTGCTTCACAAACTTCATAGCAAGTCCACATAGTATAATTGTCTAAACTGCCGTTAGTAAAAAGCGCTTTTATATTATTACATGCCAAAAATGTAGTATTTTCTCTAGCGAATGTTTTTTGAATAAGAGAAATTAGCTTGTCTTTAATAAGGTGATGTGGTTAGGTTGTATATAGTGCAGAGAAGTCATAAGTGCTTATTGATGAAATTTGACCTTTATTGAACATTTTATCAAGAACGTCTCCTGAATTTTTTATAGACCAAAATAAATTAATCCCAGAGTTTTCATAAGTTTTATCACAATATAGTTTAACGTGATCTTTAACGGCAGTAAGACAAGAAGTTAAAAGTTTGGAGATGTTTGTTGTGGTGCAGGCACTAGAATTCGAAATAAAACGAGCCGTATATGGATTTTTATGTAATTTAGGAATCCAGTACATAGTAGGCAGTTTATTTTGCTTATCGTTTACACCAGCCTTGAAAGTAGTGCACCGAGTGATATGTGCGGCAACAACATCATCCTCGGTAGAATTAACTGGAGTATACGAATTGGTGCTGCCGAGTTCCAGAGATAAAACATTGGCGTAATGTAGGCGTCAAACAATAATTACATTATTAGCTGCTTTATCTGCAGGAACTAAAACAAATTTATTATGAAATTCCTGAATTCCCGATTTTAAATTACGAAAGGAAAACCTAGGTCTCGGAGGAAGTAAAGGGGGGTTAGCATTATAAAAGTTAATACGTGTATCTATGATTTTCAGAATTGACTTTTTCTAAGTAGAAAGTGAGTTTGGATCCGCATGTTCTCTACGACAACATTTGATACTAAAATCTTCAATGGAGTTGGCGATCTGGGCACGACAGGCATTGAAATCAATAGTTGAAGGTAATCTATATTTAGGACCTTTCGAAAACAAATGCCGAATACGTTTATCAATAATATCAAAATTACCAGTGATGACATGACCTGCTGGAGCATAGCAAAATGTTGATGTGTTGCATTCACATTCCTTAGGAATATTATGTACTATATCAAGGTCAGAAACTATTTTGTTGTAGTTGAAAATAATATTTATAATAGGCTTTTTATACTTATAACAAATTACAGGACTTTCAGAATTTTTGAAATATTTTGGGATAGAATCAACTACATGAGTATCTCGAAAAATACTAGGCATGTCAATGAAATCAATACCTTTGTTAATATATCGTAGTTTTAGCAAATGCCTGACGTGATCAGACTCCTTGTCAATATGGGGTCGGAGAACATGTTGTGTATAGCTTTGAACTATAGAAGCAGTGTTCTATAGTAGCCCTATTGTCAACCCTTTTGTGTTTGTGATGTCGTTTGCATTTTTTTTTTATTACTTTTGCCTTTTCATTTGTCTGTTTGCGTGTTTGTTTTTGTGTTTTGTGGTTGACTGTCATCCTTGAATGCTGCTTTCCCTGTCCGATATTTTTATCCTTCTTTATACAAGGGATCTGTACGAATGAAAATTTTGTCGGCTTCCTCGTCGATCAACTTTAGTGATGAAATGGACAAAGACGTAAGCCGCGAAAGCATAGGGTGCTTTCCAGACTGTTTAAAAATGGTATGTAAATCAGCGACAGAAATAATTACACGCGATTTACGTTTGATGTAACCATTAAGCCTAAGACCATGAGACCTAGATTTACGCTTTCGGATAGAAAATATAGAAAAAATGTCAATGTTAGGATCTTTAGAAATATTTCCTTCTTGATAAATATTGTCAATAAGGCCGAGTGGATAAGGTGTCTGTAAGTTTTTCATCCACTTAAGTTCTGCAATATGTCTAGCTTTTATTTTAAAGCTTTTAGTAGCATCATTATCAAAAAATGTATATTCAACAGGTTGAACAGTTACGTTATTAAAATTATGACCTGACTGACGAAAGTTTTGGTACAAGTAATGTTTTAACTTTTTAGGATTACTTGCATTATATTTGTGTTCACGGAATCGAACTTTTAAGGATCGACCTGTTAGTCCAACATATTGTATACCGCAGCTTGGTGCATTTCAAGTCAGAACATAAATGACGTGAGAAGTACGTCAATCAGCATTTGAAGCTAGACATACATTAAACAATCTACCATTTACAGCTGATTTAATGGTGGACTTGCAAGATAAATAATTGCAACAACTGCACCTCTAAGTATTGCACTTATTTATAGAGGGAAACACCCTGCGCCTTGAATGAACTAAATGATTCTGAAAGGAGACTTTATATGGTATTTCCTCAAAACAGGTGATCGTAGAGGAGTTACGGAAACGTTTGAGCCATTATTTAAAATCCTAGTAATATTATTAGAAGGAACATGAAACGAGGTTGCCGAATGAAGATTTAAAGGTGTAAGGCGTACATATGGTTTAATTCTAAGAAATGAAGAGTAACATTGTGGAATTTGTATTGATGACGCAGAGTGTAACCCAAGAGGTGAACTATTTATTTTTAAAGTTTTGACTAATATACTCATAATTGTTAATTTGGAGAGTAATACCATTCTACGAAAAGCGAAATAAGGGACAATTAGTATTTATTGGAGATAAGAAATAGAATCGTATCAAAGATCCATAAGAAATAATATAAGTAAATTTACGGATTGTTAAAAGAGGTCCAAAACTCGACATCAGTGTATAATACAAGATAATGAGGAAAGTTAAGGAAACCCAATAAAATGGGCCAAAATGTCCATCAGCACAAAACCTTCAACGCGGTAAATGAAACACACGTGTTTAAGGAAACACTGGATCAATGAATGTCATACAATCCCTGTAGGATGTAAAAATAACAATATTGATTGGAAGGTTACCGGCGTAAAGCGCAATTCTGACACACGCATATTTTTCACAAAATAACGTGATGTTAAACCATTTTGTAAACTAGAATCTATATTTCCTACGTTATCAAGGGAAGAAGACTCCGTGAAATGAACACGTTTCTATCTACGTACCTTTAAAATACTTAGATTGGGACCAATTACATTAATAATCTGATCGGAAAATATCCGGGTTACTAATAGTATTATACAGGTAGGTTTTTGAACACTCGACATTTAGCTAAGTTTGTCAGAAAAGGATATATCCCCTTGGTTTTACAGCGCACTGCATGTTTAGTGATTGACCACTCTGCAATCAGTCATAACGCTTCACTTTTAACTTGTGCGATGACTGGACTACCTCTTGGGACTCTATGATTGTACCTACTGAAACCCCAACTAAGGGAGGTGGGTGCATGAGCTTTCGTCCCTCGGGTTTTCTGGTCGTACCCTAGATTGGGTTTCTCTTTAGCTGCCACTACTATGGTTGTTCAGTACGATTCTGGATACATCCTGAGATGTTTATTATTTTGTATGTGTTTCTTTAGTTAGTTTCTCTGGATGTGGACTTTATTGGTAGAGAATCCTTTTGATGGGTTGTAGTTTTGTTTACACTGTCTTTTCGATTTTGGCGCTGAAGACAGGATAATAGCGAGGATTGTGGGCAAATATAAAATCGATTCAAGCTAACCAGTAGGCCTTATCGCCTACTGACCGTTCCAAGTCGGTAACCCTGTCTTCACCACCATTTCTGTTGTTTTCTGTCTCTTTCATTGTATTGTCAAGTCCTTGTTTGCAGTACAGTGCGGACCTACGATGCCATTGCGTTCGGACGCTGTGGTTTCTATAGGACCCTATATCTCATTTTTTCTCTACCCACGCAACAACGAATACACGTACTTATTAAAATAAAATGTTTCCTATAAAATATTTTCCTTAAAGTGTACACACTAATCTATATGACGGTAGCTGTGACTTTTAAAGCGGCATGCGACAGTAAATGGTGTACTAGTATTTATGTCTTAGAAAGTGATTAATTACCGTTTCTGAAACATATTAGAGTTCATGTAAATGCGTGACCATTGTGAAATAAGGTGAAAATGAAGTGGCTCATGTTCTTAACATGATCAGCACACTCTACAGGATCATTCTGTCAACTTTCATGCTTGTATCACAATTTGAACTATTTTGCCAAATATATCAGTTATTTCCTCCGCTATTAAACTATAGATGTAATTTAAAAACCCTTCTGCGACAAAAACTATCACAACCTGACTTGTGTATGGTGATGTGATTTACAAACTGCGTAAGATCCACTTTCATACAATCTTTTATTAAACTTGTTAAAAAGTTTATCATTTTGCAACGTACTGCAAGTTTAGTGTTTGACCCATTTACAGTTCTCCACTATGCTTTCTTTCCTCGTTGATTGTGCGATGACCGGACAGATTGTGGACTCAATGATGACGTCTACCAAAATCC
Source organism: Cyrtodaria siliqua (assembly GCA_037043455.1). Classification (NCBI taxonomy): domain Eukaryota; kingdom Metazoa; phylum Mollusca; class Bivalvia; order Adapedonta; family Hiatellidae; genus Cyrtodaria; species Cyrtodaria siliqua. Next base: position 79,996 of record JAWPHD010007351.1, read on the forward strand.
TTATAAGACGGTAGCGTTTGATGTTTGGCTCTAATCTTGTCTTGTAGTATCCTTAACGGGTTGTTCTCGTGTTGCTCTGACTTCTGCCAAGTCATTGAGTATTTACTTTGTGGCTTTCTAGGCTTTTTTTATATTATATATACATGATCATTTATGTTTTACTTATATTGCCTATTACTGCTGCCTTGTTTGTTTATAGAAATTATAACCTGGTGGGCATATCTTTATTTACTCTGTCCCATTTATTGGGATGGCAATAGGGTAATAGGGAGGTTTGGTGCAGCCTAGAACCTGGTTTAAACCCCAACAGCCTTTTTTCCCCACTAACCGTTCCAAAGCGATAACCCTATTGTCAACCCTTTTGTGTTTTTGTTGTCTTATCTTGCTTTTTATTCATCTTTAAAGTTGTTCTATATTTCTATGTGTTTTTGTGGTTGACTGTTGCCCTTGAATGCTAGCTTTCCTGTTCGATTTGTATATCTACTTTTGGTATATACCTAAATGTAGTGGCATTTTTGTGCGTTTTCAACCATATTCTTATAACACAAAAATAACTAAAAATCCATGGAAACAAGATTACCATTTAAGTTTATTTTTCGTTTGCAAAACATAACCTTACATTGAGCCTTATTTATTTGATGGTGCATTCACATATTTATATATCCGGCAAATACAATTTGAATAAAAAAATCTTCGTTATTTTTACTATAGTTTTATAAATAATTGATGCCTTATACTCAAGTATTTGAAATAATTTGTTTTGATCTGTTTGAAAAAGGAGCGTATAGTGGTACTGGGTTGTACGTCCGACGTCCTACCGTAAACAATTACACGTTCCGTGCGATAACTATTTAATCATAATACCCATCCTCGGGAAAATTCATAGGTGCAGTGCCCTTTTTCAGTAGAGAAACCCTATTAGTAGATCAAACGTAAAGGTCGCCAAAACGGAATATGGAAATACGCATTCCGCGCGATAACCTCGAAAGCATAACGCCCATCCTCGGCGTCGGTAAATGATAAAAGAAAGAATCCTATTGCTTTGGAGGGCAGTTATATTCTCCTACCAGAAGTAGGTCAATATGAATGTGTCGCACTTTGTAAATTTACATTTGCATTGTGGCTTTATAGGCTTTGGTTGTTTTACATTTATATGTACATGATCATCTATGTGGTATACTTATATTGCCTATTAATGCTGCCTTGTGTGTTAGATGGTATTTTCTGGTGTGGATTTTAATTACACTGTCCTGTTTTATTGGATTACAATAGTGTAATAGTAATGTTTGGTGCACCTTAAACCTGGTTTAAAACCTGGCCACTTACCGTTCCAAGGCGGTAGCACTGATGTCAACCCGTTTGTGTTTGTGATGTTACATGGCTTGCTTCTTTTTAACATTGTAATTGTTGTTTGTTTTAGTGTGTGCTCTTCGTCGACTGTGTTCTGTGAAAGCTACATTTCCTGTTCGACTTTTATTACTATTTCAGTCCTCTAAACAAGTTGTTCCAATGGTGCCAATGGAGTCAAAGTTGGCCCCGCGCCACAATATCACATATTATCATATGAATCTGTATGTTTCTAATGAAATAGATAACTTACCAACCTGTCTCATTTACTAACAAAGTACTGTGGTATAAGGTGAGCTTTTGAATTAGTGTCCCTAAACCAGTTAACCAATGAAAACCATTGACCAGTGAAATCATCTCCAGAATAGTAAGGGAACCCAGTAATTTCTTTGTCGGATGAGTTGAATATATAGAATTGAATATGTAATATCAGGAAAAGTCAATATTCAGTTAAGTATTAATTATAAGTATAACCACAAGAAATACACGTTACTTACTTGCAATTACATGTTTGTGTAATTGCAACATGTCGCCATTGTAATTAAGCGTCGCTCCATTTTTTCCGGCAGTGAGAATATAAGTTCTTATTATTTTCACTGTGAAAATATAAACAATGAGAATATAAGGTTTATTCTAACCATACAATCCACTATTTCACTGGGAAGTATATAATAAAATTAGTATATGAACTTCATTTAATTTATATAAAAATGTTTGCTTAACTGACATAAGTTTATTTTGTTGCTTTTGCAGGAAAATAAGAGAGGAACACACATTTTCGCTTGAGTTTTGCTGTTGTTAACCATTGGCAATGACATATCTGTTTTGATCAGGGGACCAATCCAATATCGACTAGAGCTACAGTGCAGAGCTCTCTAGAATCAATATATAATCTTCACTTTGCCAGACTACAAATTGTTGGGAAATGTGCCAAGAAAACGTCGTTAGAAGTGTTAATATATATTTTTATATTTTACTTTAAAAGACATCTATGAACATATTTTTTGTGTGAATTGTTTAAGAGAAATCGGACTAGATGTTCGGCTAAACCATTTTTCTTGTCGAAGAGCCTTCCGCCAAAATAGCATGAAGAGAATAGGCATGATAAAATAAAACAGAAGTTTTGTTTACTTGATACTTCTGCCGCAGGATTATATAGTTAGAAGGTTAGTCCAGTGTATTCACAGACACCAACTAACCTGAAAGAAAATAATCATGGCCAATTCAAACTTTGCACTCTTCATATATTTTCCAAATGATGTTTAAACGGGGATTGTAGTCTTGTGCATTCATAGAGTGTTGGGAGTTTCAAAGTGCCACGCGGTAACTAGATTCTAGAACTAGAAAGGCGTTGTTTTTTACCGAATTTTCACCTGATCACTTTATGTTGTTGTTAGAGGGCTTACACTTGACAGAACCCGCCATACGGACAACGCAGCAGGGTTCAGAAAGAAGAGCTGGTGAACAATGTTCAGTACAGGTTTCTGAAGAAGGAAACCAGGCAGCAGGGCCGCCAACTTTCAACAATCTTTTGACATCTTCTGAATCAGTTTTTCGAAGTTTACCAGTTGCAAGTGAACGACCGCAACCGCAACAACCCGCTGCACCGACGACTAATTTGTCTTTAGCGGATGAGCAAGCGTTGACTTCGAGGAGACAGGGACTAAATCAGATAAGCACACGTAACCCTCCTCATCCACCCCGCCATCCTGAATATGTCGACAGGAATCGCCGCCAGATGTCGTTTACAAACTGGCCAACTACTACCCATCAGGATCCAACACTCATGACAAATTACGGCTTCTTTTACACAGGTGTGATTGTCTTACTATGTTGTTTTGCATACGATACATTGATCGTTGTGCTGATAGGTTCGTTGTCAAATTTCAGCATTGTCACTATCCATGACAACCGGCCACTGTATTTACATTTCTTTCCATTTTACAGTCTGTAAAGTGTTGCAAACAACGTGTTAATTCCTGATTAGTAGTATTTGAAAAGTTCGAGGACCCATTATGGGATATTAAAAAATAAAAAATAACTGCGTGATGTTTGATTATTCAAATATTATTTTAGTGTCCTAATAATTTTATGCTGGGCAGCAATAGTTTGAATGCAATACTCAGTATGTTTTTATTCACATACTTTTAGTTTTATTCTGTTCACCTAATACATTTCAAATGTTCCATTTACAGGGCGTTTTGACCTTGTACGGTGTTACCAGTGTGGTATTGGGCTGAAGGACTGGGCTGAGCCGGATGAACCTTTGTTCGAGCATATAAAGCATGCGTCTGACTGTCCATTCCTGTTGGAGTTACTTGGACCGGATTTATTGGCTGCATACAAGGTAAGCGGTGAAGGTACAATTTCATTCTTGTCTGTCAATTAAAAGTAGAAATAGACAATACTAGGATGATAGTTACCAACTATGACTATGGAATTGAAAATCAAAATAAGAAATTACCGTACTATTTACTTATATACATTCTCTCTATTGCTGCATCAGCAGACCTAGGAATCTTTATGTGAGGAAGCTATCCAGCTGGCTTGCGGAACGTCGGTGGTTCTACCCAGGTGCCCGCCCGTGCACGAAAATTACCCGGAGGGCACCTGGGGTCTTCCTCCACCAATGGAAGCTGGAAAGTCGCCATATGACATTAGCTGTTGGTGCGACTATAAAATCCAATTCAATCAATCAATCAGCAGACGCGATCAGTCACCTCTCACTGGGCGCTTGAATCCTGTCTCTTATACTGGAATGTCCTTGTGTTGATGTGATTGGCTAAATCACTCCCCATCTGTGGATGGGTTCCGACTTACTAATCTTCTCCGCCGCTGTTAGCAAGACGAATTCTCTGTTATTGTTTTGCGCCTCTGAACTACTGCTTTCTTGCTTTATTGTCTCTCTTCTTAGCACCCAAAGCAGGAAACATCCTCCAAATTGATTGTGCCGGGAACCCCCTACATCCCATCTCTACTGGGAAGACCCACACGCTGCATCCAGGTTATTACGTCTTATGCAAGGCTGGCATACTTGCACTCTCGAACGATTCTTCACAGCGCTCCTCTCGTGGAACAGTAGCTAATCCTTTTTCCTGGTGGGAACTCAATAAGAATATGTGGACGGCGGTTTGTTTGGATAACGTCTCGGAAAGCTAGCCTTTCTTTCTCAGATCCACTCAGAGCTCCTTCTATAATTTCTCTTTAAAAATTAATTCAATATCGACTGTGAATTTAAATATTCTGTATTCATTTTAAATAAAGTAAAAGCAGTTTTCATAGAACCAGTCAAAAGTCACGATCACTCAGATGCTTGCAGTACATCATAGCAACCATAACCCACAAATGCCATTCGCAGCATCTCGTACACTGCTTCGCGAGATCACGAAGAATGACGGAATTGGCCGAGCGTTCACGATTGCCACAAATGCATGTTCATCTTTAAAATAAGTAGAATGTAGTTTAGCTTTGTTTTATGTATATAGTCATCTTGCAGATACATTATTTATCAACATATATTTAATCTTTGGACACGGTTATAGGGGAAAATGTTTAAATTAAGAGAAGAAATTCAATGTCGGTGGGATTTTCCTTCGTAATTTAACTTGAACAAACTCAGTGAATACATTTCTAAAATAGCAAAAATGCATGTAATATTGATACAAATAATAGAAAAGTGTTGATTTGTGGATTCGGATTCAAAAAGAGTATGAACGGAGAAATTTGGAAATCGCCGAACACGATAAATAAAAAAACATTACAGTCTCGATTGATTGAGACTGTTCATGAACGTAGTGTAGCTAACACGAACGGTAGTGGAAATGCCCTATAGCCCCGAGTTGAGCAGAACTCATTATTTAAAATGTCAATAGTACGTAAATATAAGCCATCCCGAAGATGGTACGCATATGACGGTGAACATGGAACCTTCAATGTGGTATTTTCATACCATTCCATGGCCAGCGGCGTATTGTCTCAGTTTCTAACAAAAGACTTTACCCTAAGCGAGAAAACAATGGGCGAAATAAACAAAATGGAATTAAGTTGGGAGGAGAGGTTACGAAACCTGCGTAACAGTCAAACGACTAAATTAAAAAGCAGACAGCATATCCTTATGGTGATTACACACTATTAAGAACCGTTAAACCGTTAAAGTCTGAAGTAGTGTAACACTATTTTATTTGTTTAGCAATTCAATATGGATATTTTGTGCATGTTTTGCTGTTTACTAAGTGGTAAGCATTTCACATGTAGTTAATATTTTACTTAATGGCATTGTCTTGTGAAACCCATTTCCTAACTTGAGAAAAACATAGAAACACTAGAAATGTAGGGATGCCCCCACAAAATCACTATGCCATTGCATTTTGATAATAAACGTAAACACTGATAAACACGTTCAAATATTTAATAGAAGAACTCAAATGGAGAAGGTTGTAGATAAAAACTCGTTTTTATGCCTCTATTTGGACTAAGTCAAGGGCCATACTTCTGTGATTCTTGGTCCAAAATAAAAGTGAAACCCCAGGTGCGCATCTTCACTTGCTGGTCTACATTTCTGTAAAATTTGGTGACCGTGGGTAAAAGAGCTTTGGAGGATCGCGCGAAACAAGTTTTTCAGTCCCTATTTTGACTAAGTCAAGGGCCATACCTCTGTGATTCTTTGTCCAAAATAAAAATGAAACCCCAGGTGCGCATCTTCACTTGCTGGTCAACATGCTTGTAAAGTTCGCGGCGATTGTGGGTTAAATAGTAATGGAGGAGGGTTCGACACACGTTTTTCAGCCCCTATTTTGACGAAGTCAAGGGCCACAACTCTATGGTCTTGGTCCAAAATAAAAAACGAAAAAACTCAGGTGCGCATCTTCACTTGCTGGTCAACATTCCTGTAAAGTTTGGTGACCGTGGATTAAATAGTTATGGAGGATCACGCGATACAAGTCTTTCAGCCCCTATGTTGACTAAGTTAAGGGCCATAACACTGGCTCTTGTTCCAAAATAACGTTCCTGTAATGTTTGGCGACCGTGGATTAAATAGTAATGGAGGAGGGCGCGAGACAGGTTTTTCAGCCCCTATTTTGATTAAGACAAGGGCACAACTCTTTGGTTCTTAATTCAAATTAAAAAAGGAAGATCATGTGCTTCACTTGTCGGTCAACATTCATGTAAAGTTTGGTGACTGTGGGTTAAATAGTTATGGAGGATCAACCGACACAAATTTTTCAGCCCCTATTTTGACTAAGTCAAGGGCCATAACTCTATGGTTCTTTGTCCAAAATAAAAATGAAAACCCAGGTGCGCATCTTCACTTGCTGGTCAACATTCCTGTTAAGTTTGGCGACCATGTCTTAAATAGTAATGGAGGATCACGCGACACAAGTTTTTCAGTCCCTATTTTGACTAAGTCAAGGACCATACCTCTGTGATTCTTGGTCCTTAAGCAGCTAATATATTATTAAATATGATGGTGTAACCGGCGCCTGGTCGTGTCGCCATCAGTAGTCTCTCCTGCAAGGGCTGGTTTACATTAAGACAGCACACGTACCAGGTTACATTGTTTCCCCACACAAAAAGCAGCTGAGCGCCATATATCTGTCCCTGTTATTTTCTGTTGTTTACCAACTTGTCCACACCCTATGTGCTCCCCTTTTCCTGTCTTTGCCTTTCGCACTACTTCCATCACATTCTTGGTGTCATTCTGGACCATATTTCACCTCCCGGCTTTATTTCCTGATCCCAAAATCTGAACTTACACTGTCGTGTCCCTGTTTGCATACACATGCTGTGCCGACGATGTCGCTGTGTTTTAGTCTGCTCTCTACTTGGTCGACTGCGGTACTTGCCGACAACTTTCTTCCTGTTCTCGTTTCTATTCTTTTTATCTTGTGAGTTCTCACTGTCACAAGTAGTCTTCCATTTCCTACCTTGAACTCGTCTACGTGGAAAGATATAGGAAAAGTAGATATTAAGGTCGGACAAGAAATGTAGCATTCGAAGACCACAGTCAACCAAAAAAGCACGTATAGAAACCAACAACAATAACAAAGATGATTAAAAGGCAAGATATGATATCACAATCATAAACGGGTTGACTATAAGGCTACCGCTCTGGAACGGTCAGTGCCAAAAGAGAAGTCTGATAGTTTCAAAAAATAATCAGCATACAAACATGTTAGCCAACGTGGATAACCCGGTTAAGAAATCAACGATATTGTTCCCATGGTCACACATACCGCATTTGGCTATTATTCATCACCGACGACGTTTTATCGAAGGCTATTGACATTAGGTTAACGTTATATAGGAAAAGCATATAAGTTTACCCCGTGAATATGCTGTTTACCTCAATGTCACAATGAAAGCCTATTTCATTTTCATAGTAAGATACAATATATAATAGGCATAGATGCAAAATTCATTCGGATCAATTCCTTTGTCTACAGGAATAATTATGAGAGGCTAATGTTGTAACAAAATAACCATGTGTACCTTGTGTCATGCAGTGGTACAAGTAGGAGATGCGGCTGAGTACACCCACCCACGGTTGTCTTTGAATCATTGAACACACTTATATATATATATGGTCACTGAGTCGTGTAGATTTAATTGTATAAAGTGTTTTTAGAATTAAATTGACAAATTCCTAAATGAATATGCCATGTTTGGTACCAACGTTTTTAGCATTCCATTGCCAGTATCATGTTGTCATTAAGGGACTGTCGCCTGATAAAGAGTATAGCGTGTAAAGTAAAATGTTCAAAGTGTCCAGTTTCTTTTGCAACTGAGTATAGTAACATGCATGCTTGTTTTGGCTTTCAACTGCTGCTGATTTTTTCTCTCCCAACTTACAGGTAAATTTAATTCCCGCTGGTGCCACCCCTATAGCCAATGCTGCTAGACCAGGGACCCAAGAAGCTGGTAAGCTCCTGGCAGTCTTAGTCTTATTTCATCATTGTCGACCAAAACCTATCTGACTGTTGGCATTATGTAAGAAATGTCTCTCACGTGTATGTGAGTTTCTAAGTGTAAATTCGTATGCCATACTACTCAAAAGTGAAATAAAACTTCACACTGACCTTTCTGTGAAGTTAACACTAGAGGTCATGGTGGCCCAATGGATAGCTAGCACGTCCGATTCTTCATCTGGTGATCACGGTTCCGAGACTTACTGTTACCACTGGGTTAATTAGTTATTGGTTTACGTTTGTAGACAGTCATATGATATGAAGACATTTTAGTTACTGAGGAATTTGTCTGTTTAATGTATCTTTCTTGCCAAGCCATGACGACAGTTCTATATATCGAATTGTGAAAATATGTTCATTACATTGGTTTACCAGACTGAGATTGATTCTATTTTCATTTTGACTTGAACGTCAAAGGTACATATATAAAATCAGAATAAAACAATAATAATATGGTTTACGAAACTTGCTGCAATGAGTTGATATGCTTTCACGGTACATAATATTATATTCAGGAACCTTCAATAATTCATTTACAATCATTATATATAGCACCAGCAGGACAGACCCTGTCCCAGAGACCCGAGGCCGGTTCTACAGAAACACATGGAATACGGAGCCCCGAGTATGCAGACATGGAGGCGCGTATAAGATCGTTCAACAGTTCTTGGCCTTCAGACATATCACAGACTCCACAACAGCTGGCTGAGGCTGGATTCTTCTATACTGGTAGGACGTATTCAATAAAAAAACATCCATGACACGTGTATGTATAGTCAGGTTATTCAGGTTTTTATTCTTCTATAGTTGATCACAAACTGTGGACAATTGGTTATGTTAAGTCTCGATCGAGCATGCCATGTTTGACTCAACGTTTTAATTGTTTACTTAATAATATATTTTAGAAACATAACAGGACACCAATAAAGTTATTGTATTACAATCGTTATCTATATGAGACCAGATTATTAAATATTAAAATGTCAGTGTAACCTCTGTGCTATGTGGCGCCGGGTTTTTTTAAATCCAAGATTGTCATATCACTCATTCGAACAGGTGATGCCACTGATACAACTGATTATAATGGGTGATGTCGCTTTATTTTCAAATGAGTGTTATCACCTATGTGTCTTGAATCAATGATATCACCTATTCGCATCAGTGATATCACTCATTCGAATGAGTAATATCACCTATTCGAATGAGTAATATCAACCTTTCAAAGTGATTAAGTGACTTCACCTATTTGAATGAGTGATATCACTGATTCGAGTGATATCAAACTCATTTAAAGAAATTGGTGATATCGCTCAGGCAAATAGATGATATCATTCATTCATTCATTCATTCATTCATATATGTGATAACACTCATTCGTTTTGTGTACAAGAAACGGTTGCAACTATATATAAATAAAGAACAGGCTATATTGACATTGACACTTCATTTGCAATCGGCGACATCACCAATTTATCACCAATATTGAATTAAGCGATATCACTGATTCAGTTGATGATATCACTAATTCAAATACTGGTAGGTGATATCACTCTTTCAAATAGATGATGTCACTGATTCGAATAGGTGATATCAATCATTCATTGTGAACAAGTTATATATTATATTCGAATGAGTGATATCACCTATTCGAATCAGTGATATCACAAACGGTTAAAAAACAAAACTGCACCCCATATTTACCAGTATGGCATGTGATAAACTTCATTTTAATTTCTTAATAAAATATTTATATATTTCTACGAATAATCGTTAGTTAATTGCTGAATCGTTAGTTAAAAGGTCTTCCTGGAAGACTTTTTAACTATCGACGGAAAAAAGTTAAAATACATATGTTTGATTATGCGTTTTCTTTCTACGCGAAAATAAAATTCTACAAGAAACCACTTCTTTTCGCATGTCCTGAAAAATGCAGCGTGTTAAACGTATTACTTCATACTCTGGCAGGTTACGGTGACGTCTGTCGATGTTTTACCTGTGATGGCGGCCTACAACGCTGGGACCCCCAGGATGACCCCTGGATAGAACATACAAGATGGTTCTCGCACTGTCCCTACGTGAGACGCATGAAAGGTGACGAGTATGTGGAGCTGGTGCGACGTGCCCTGGCAGCAAGCTCTGAAGATGAGGTAGGCATGCGTATACACTGAATAGCGTACACACTGAATAGTGTTTCTGTGTACCAGAGTACCCATTGGTATCAGACGTGCATCTGTTTAAGTGTTTTAAACTGGTATTTATCGTTGCTAGGATACAGCATCCATGAAAGGTCCAACCATTTGGTATCACATCAAAAAATGATAAGAATTAAAGGCATATTTTTTGTAACAGTTTAATTTTACTAAATGACTATCGTGTTTAAACAATATGACTTTGATTTACATTTTACATGTACACGGTTTGCCTGTAAAATCAAATGATGTGAATAATTCTAAAGTATTGGTCTGTATAAAGCGTCTACCAGCCTAACGGAACCAGTCTTTGAAGATCACATGCATAGTGATTCCTCCAGTAACTGATATGTTTAGCTCTACTATCTGAAGGCCAGCACAGCTTATGGGATGGCAAGGTGTCCGTCGTCCGTCCGTTCGTCGTCAATTTTTACCGCGTTGAGATCACTATACTGTAACCATGAATACACTTACTGAGCATGAACAGACGGATACAAACATCCAACCATCATCGGCCCTGGGGTGTATATCCAGGGGACATACTCCCTGAGTCATAACTTGAAAACTGTTGAGATCCCTACCCTATAACTATATATACACTTACTGGACATGAACAGACAGATATAAACATCCAATAGGGAATCGACCCCGGGTCCGTCCCCGCCTCTGGGGAAATAGCCCCTGGGTCATAACTTGGAAACCGTTGAAATTCCCACCCTATACTTACTGGACCTGAACACTTTGAGGCGGGCAAGGGAATTTCCGATGGCGTGCCATCGACTGCGTGATCACTTGTTTGTAAGCTTGTTTGACAATTTTTTCATCTTTGAGAAGATCGTCAGGAGAGTGATTCGAGCATTCATGGCCACTTTTTGACCCTCTTGTTTAGAGCATGGAAGCTTTGTTTTTCACCTGAATTCCACCAAATGTATACAGCCGGTAGAGCGGTACAGGACCTCTTGGGACGCTTGTTTATATATTTCGGCGTACTCTTTTATTCTTTTCCTTTTATTCAGTAATATTTTAAATTGTTATTTATATTTGGACTCGGGAAACTAGGACCCAGCTGTTGTATACCCTCCACCAGGCCAAGGTGTTGGAAACTTAACGGGTGCCTTGGCAAATCTCGCCATAGCAACACGTAAGTAATGTAAATTAAAACTGTAATTACAGTGATGTCCTAGCTGAGGTATGTACTCCCGTAGTTAAATTATGGGGTCTGAAATCATCACAGGATTACATTGAAATGTGGATGAAAATCAAGAGTAGGTGTAAAGTTTGATTATACAAGTTTAACCCTGCTATGATATAACACCCACAAGGACAAAGGCGAGGACAAGGGTGGATTGGCAAGAACAAGGGCTGGCTGGCAAAGTCAAGTGCTGGTTGGATACTGAAATGAAAACTTCTCGGGGTGTCTTTAAACCTCTCCATGACATCGTAATGTGAGTAAAAAAAAACAACATCACGAGTGCCATCTTAAATCTCAACATTGCAACAGGTATGGATTGTTAATCAATTATGTTTTTGCAATAATTACCCAGATGGTGTTTATGCTTCTCAAGGTCAGTATGTATAAAACAACACGTTTGTCATGGCAGTCCATGCCATACAAAAGGTTAAAACACGTTACGCGTATGACCAATTTTCCTACAAGATAAAGTTGCTTAAAGCCCAACATCAAAGATGACCGCCATAGCACAGGTAAGTGATTGTGGAAAAACGATACATGTTATAGAAGGGATGACCCATCTTTGATGTATCCTTTACAAGGGGATGGTCAGGGTGCAATACAATTATTACATATAAAATAACAAATCTCTCCACGGGTAAAGTGTGTACACCTGATTTATATGCATCACAAATATAACATGTGTGTGGTGCATTCTCATATTAAACCGGTCAGGATGATGAAAACACAACGGCAAAGTCTATATAAATACAAACAGTTATTGTTGATCACGCGTATGGTCAATATACTATAGTTAAGTGATGCATGTTGTAATATGTGTGAAACAACTTTGGCGCATCATATCAAGGTCACGGTCAAGGTTATGACTCAATTTTGGTACTAACACTTATTTTTTGGCTCACATAGCAATAGCAACATGACTTAGTGATGGTAATCGAATCGAAATGTTTTGTTGCAGTTATATCCTAACTGTAGTATATCCTCCCCAATGTCAAGGTCAAAGATAGGATTCAGAAGAAACCAGGATGACCATATGCATGGTTGACTTCACCGTATCAACAGTTAAGTATTTCAAACATGTAAATTTACTGCGTAGGTAGCTCTAAGAAAAGAAGTATATACTAAGACGTTTTTGTTTTTAATTATATATATATTGATCCGTGCCACCGTATTGAATTCGTGCTCTTACAATTGACATAATAACACCACTTGTGTACTTTTGCGCGTGTCCAAATTCTGTTTAATTATTGCCAACGTTTTCTTTTTGTCTACAAAACTCACGAAAACGACCGGAAATGAGGGTAAAACAGGTAAAACACCTGTTGTCAATATACTGCAATTAAACGTTTTGATACAAAAAATCTTACAAGCACTTTTGCTTCATTATTTTATAAGAAAATAAAACAGGTCATGTCTATTTCTCACTCGCTTCCATTTTAATAAAATATTACAGCCAAATGGCAGATAAGATGTACACACATTTCCCACTTGGGACCTCTTTTTGGACAAGCCAATCAGAAAGCACGAATTCAATAGCCTACATTGAGCGAGGTTTTTCACTTTCTCCTTGGCATTTGAAGGTTATTTGATGATAGTTTGTAGTTATTGAAATGTTTATTTACTTATATATTCAAGTATTTGTTAAATACCTTCAACCTATAACGCGCATGCGCAGATCGATCTGTTAAGGGGCACGAATTTATAGGAGAAGGACATATATATATATATATGTCTAATTTGTTATGTGTTGGTAACAAAAATTCAAAATTGATATAATTATATTTCTTTTGAGAGAGAATCGTTTGTTTTTCCTTCGTTTGCATAGAGCCACTTACAACGAATCAGTAGTGTTATTACTGACTGCTTCTTACTCATCTATGTGAATTTAAAGGGACACATGGCAATCCTGATTTGTTTTAAAACTCTCGAAGTCCCGTTAGTACATATCCTGCATATTTGCAATAATTAATATTAATTATTAAATAGTTCAAGGCAAATTATTGTGGAACCACCGAATCGAAAATTAAGTAAGAAAACAAAACAATTTGAAAATATACCACCGATCATTAAATATAAGTATCGGGCTCAGCGATCTCCAAAGATTAACAGTACTGATTGCAAGCGCGGGAGACGTTTTACTGCCGCTACACTGCACAAGCAACGCCACTGTGTTATAAACAAAAGAGTATGATAATGGACCTTTGGAAACGGCCGAGCACGACACATACGAAATTTTGCATTCTCGGTTTGATTGAGACTGTTCATGAGCGGTAGTGAAATATGCTAGCTACCGCTCACGTCCTCTAGCCCGGGTTGAGCAGAACTCAATATTCATAAAATTCAAAATTAATAGGTGCTAATTTTAATTATTGACATAAACTCATTATTGCTATTTGTCCATTTAAACTAAAATAAGGCTCAAGCTGATGCGAGAGGTCATCAGAAGAATCAATAAAAGTGAGTCTTCTCTCATGTTCGTTGTGTTAAAGGGATCCCCTTTTCAGTATTTATTGACATGTTGATCTGTTTTAGCAGTTTTTATTGCTATAATTTTGTCACCGGTTCCAGCCTGGTATGACAAGACGCATTGTCACTACTACCATTCTTAACATTTGTAAGAAAATCCCACAGGAAGCTCCTATGCTGATATAACTCTAAAGAAACAACGCAGAGAGTTGCATGTATATAAATGCAGTATGTAAATTACAACTGAATTTTACAGTTGACCCACTGAGTACCCCTTCAGCACAAAGTGTACTCAACATGGGATATGCCAGACGGTCAGTGCTTCTGGCCATACATGAGCTCGTTGCAAGTGGTGAGTCTTATTAACAATTAAACAAGAGATTTATGAAGTAAATGGCATGTTCATTGGCAGACTGTATTTTATAATTTATTTGTTCATTGTATCCGTTATATGTGTTAGTTGTTTCTTAAACAAAATAGTGACTATTTGTACGCCATTTTAAGATTGATACTTTTGCGTAGATTTGAAAGCGTGAGAGGTGTTGCACGTTAGTATATGCCTCTCATGTACAGGCTCAATAAACCGATTCTGGTAATTTGTCTTGTTTGTGTTTGTTGCTTCGTAGGGATTATCCTTTTCAGTATAGTTTTAATATAATACAGCGTAAGCTTCATATATTTGTTTTCTTTTTCAAATATTCTCACTTTCTGTATTCATACTTTCAGTTCCAGATTAGTTTTCTTCAAACATATTTTTATTTAAAATAATGGCTCATTCTCTTTGGTTTTTTTTTCTGTTCAGTTGTCATTCGTGAGACGGAATGTTAGTATGCAGCAATTGATTTATAAACTCACATCACTGTAACCTGACAATCTAAGGTACCAAATAAATCATTGCCTTATTTTGGAATGTTAAAGAGTCCAAGGCATATCCTATTGTTTGCTGTATCACAACGCACACATTCCACTTATTCTTATTCTTATTTTTATTCTTATTTTAATTCTTATTATCATCATCAGCATCATCATTATTATTATTATTGCTATTATTATTATTATTATTATTTTATTATTATTATTATTATTATTATTATTATTATTATTATTTAGCGTCAGAGACCAGCGACTGTGTGTGTGTGTGTGTGTGTGTGTGTGTGCGTGCGCGAGCGAGTGCGTGCGTGTGTCAGTTTGGGCATCAACATATCACTAAATTAATGGTATTTGTGTTATCTGCTAGTACTGTCGATAGTCAGTGAAATATATGACACGAGTTTCAACAACAAAACACATCTACTTGGATTAGAGCATCGTAACAGCAAACAATAATGTATGAGCTGGGCTTACTTGTAGATGATCTGTTGAATTGTCTTTTTGTAAATGTATCGCGCTTTCAGGAAAGGCAGACTACACGGGTAAGGACTTGATCGAAGTGTTGTTGGACAAAGAGGCCCGAGGTGAGGCCCTGCCAACAGACAGTCCTACAAGCAGTATGCCAACTAGAGGTACGTTGCTGACCTATATAATGTACTATATAAATACATGTAAAACCTTCCCCTCCAACACAAACATACTACATGTATTGATGGATAAGGAGGACCGGGGTAAGTCCTACAAGCAGTATGCCAACTATAGATACATCGCAGGCCTATATAATGTAGAATATGTATATATGTATCCCCAACCCCCACGCGTCATCCTCACCATCAAGTGTTTATGGACAAGGGGGACTTTGTGAGGCACTGTCCACAGACAGTCCTACAAACAGTATGGCAATGGCAATTGGTGGTGCATTCGCGTCGAAAGAAAATATAAGATTGTATTGTCCGGCATTCTTTACAGTCGAATCTGTCAGTAGATGCACGCTTGTTTTTCTTAATTTGAGCTTTTTGAAAGTATTAACTTCACAACTGTAATGCTATACGGGATTAGGTGGGTAAAACAGATCTACATTGTGACATTGAAGCCAGTGTTTCTGGATTTTGTCAAGCTAAACCACTATACAAACATGCTTGGTCATTACTAATACTCGCAGTACATGAACAAAAAACGTTATACCATGATAGTTTTTAAAGCAAAACGATTTAAAAATGATATACTTTGTTGACGTGAACTAACGGCAGAATCCATATTATAATATATTCTAAGGAATATCATCAAACCAAGTCCTGCTATATCGTGTATTTATATCTACCTTGGTCATACATATTGTCAGTAAATATTCAAATTAAATCAATGAAAATGATATATTTGCTGTTGAGTGTTTGAAATAAATTAATAACAAAGATTTTTTAATTTGGATGAAAATCCAAATATTTCGGATTCTATTCAGACCTCCATTGATCTATATGTGTATCAACCTTGTAATAAAAGTGATTCAACCTGTGCATATATCTATGTATTATTGATAACCATATTTTATGTTATTTCAGGAGCAGAGGGTGGTTTCAATGGTGAGAATTGATATATCTTGAGCATTTTTCATGTTCCTTTATGCTAGTTAACTATATCGTAAACATAAAGTTAATATACAAACTTTCTTAAGTAAGTAAATTTCCATGATAACCTTTTCGTATCGTTCTTTAGAACATTCCTACACGTTTTAATAATCGGTTTAGTCTTGGTCAATGGACGTTTTGAGCATCTAAATCACTTAGAGGTATTATATTCACAGGTAGGTTATCAAATATATCCAACACAAATAAATCCCATATACATATGTCAGTCAGCTTAATGTCTTTCCAGCATGTACTAAGCATATAACAAGCTTTATACATTATTTATATATTTCCATGATTATTGAACACGAAACGGCTCATATGTTTATGTTCTTTACAGTCATATATGTTATGCAGACCAGCAGAACATGCACATGCGAAATTGAACACAAATATGCAGTTAAAAACACAAATATGCAGTTAAAAACACAAATATGCAGTTAAAAAAGCAAAAGGACTAATAATTTTATATAACCGCTTATATACTTCACAAAATAATTTAAGGACCATGTTTAGATTTTTGGTCATTTTTAAAGTGCGGTTATTGAACAATTTACTGTCTTTTTGTAATTGTTAAGTTTAGGTGTACTCTAGTATTACAAGATTAAGTAATTATTACTGTTCTTTTGTGGTCCTTATATTATTTTGATGAGTATATATTAAATTGTAAGTTTAATTTTAGGGAACATTACATGTATGTGGCAGTTTGTAAAAAAAACTATCAAAAACACTTAGAATATGTATAACAAATAGTGCTTGATATTTCAGGCCGTATATGTAAGTTTGTCAGACCAGCTTCGCTTCGTACCATATTTCTTTCTTGACCTCAGTTCTCTTCGGTCCATATATTTTCTGGTTTAAATGCCCGGTCCATAAAATTGCAATTGCATTGGCCCGCCCTACCCCCATCCCACATTATGACCATGCACTATTTGTAAGTTATAAGACTAATTATATAAGCAAAACGACTTCCAGGTAAGATGCCTTTTGGTAACTGCCTTAGTTGTATCAGATAACTCTTGATAGACGTGAGAGATATGTTTCCCTTTTAACAATTCCACAACGGTAGTAAAGCGCAACATATTAAACATTTATATAGTTTTGCCACAGCCAATGAACTAGGGCGATTGTAAAAGAAAACTTCACAAACCTTTATACACTTGTGTAGCGTATATATTCGAAGCAAGATCCCCGAGGCTAAACACAATTACTTATTGATTCCAGATCCCAGAGTACTTCAGAGTGAGAATCAGCGTCTGAAGGGAATCCTCAAGTGTATAAGATGTGACATCCGGGACTGCAACATGCTCTTCTTGCCCTGTACGCACCATCGGCTCTGTGAAGAGTGCTCAGAAGATGTAGAGATTTGCCCCATTTGTGAACGTCAGATCGCAGAAAAAATCAGGACTTACATGTCATAAAAGATATGTGTGTCTGCGTGTGTGGCAGTTAATATTTGTATTAAGCTAAATAAGTATGTGTGTTGTATTTCTTAATCGTACATGTCTGTACTATGCTGCACAAATAGTTGTTTATATGGCATAACATACCTGTAATATGATGTATTACTGACATGTGGTATTCACTCCTTTTAGTTACCATTTGTTTTGTTTTATCTTTTTTTACATAGATGCCCATTTCTAACATTTTAAAAGCCATTAAAAATTGTTACAAAACGTAAAGTTGATATAGTTTGTAAAACGTAGACAACACTCATAGGTGTAAAGAAATATAAAAAGATCGGAAAGGGAAAGTAGCATGCAAGGAGGACAGTCAATCACAAAACACAGAAACACGCAAACAGACAAACAAGAAGGCAAAAGTAATGATAAACGCAAGCGACATCACAAACACAAAAGGGTTGACAATAGGACTACCGCCTTGGAACGGCCAGTGGTAAAGTAGGCCACTGGGGGTTTAAACCGGTTCTAGGGTGCACCAAACCTCACACTTACCCTACTGTCATCCCATTAAAACAGGACAGTGTAAATAAAGAAATCCACGCCATGATCTAATCTCTAATCAACAAGTAGCGTCAATAGGCAATATAAGTAAACCAAAAATATGCTCGTGTAAATATAATACAAAAAAACAATAGCCTAGAAAGCCACAATGAAGGTACTCAATGACTTGGCAGAAACCAGAGCAACAAGAGAATAAACCATTAAGGGCACGACAAGAAAGATCGTTTTCAATATATATTTACACAACATGGTTGATGTGACCTACATTGTTTTAGGTTAATGTATCTTATTAGCTGTTTTACCTTGACCTTAATGTCGTGTCATTAACCACTTGCATCATTAATTTTTTGCAACACTGATTCTTTTTAAGAAACAGTAAGTGTTGCACAGAAAACTAATGCCGTTCAGATTTGTTGAACAGATACGCATACGTAATACATTAATATAAAACGACAATGCCTGGAATTAATTTGAAATAGGCTTTTTTTTATATAATTCATGATTGTATGTTGATGTTATAAATATGGATGTGTTAAAAATAGAAACAAACAATTTCGCCATAATCATGCACAGATGGTATTTTAATTTCACCGTTCTCCTTTACTATCGAGCTGAACAAATTACCGTTTTTCCTATAAGAGTGATGTTAATGACTGAAAATCTTTACCTGATAATATGAAGAGGATAGTAAATATTAAATACTTCAAGAATATTATTCAAGTGTAGATAAATACGTGTGTATTCCTTACAAACACAGATGTCAAAATAACCTTAAAACCTTAAACACTTAAATCAGTGCATGTTTTGTTTACTTTTATGTCATTATTTGTCTATTTTCATTAATTAGTAACTTGTCATGTATACGGACACTATTGGACACCAAACTGGTTTTTATGGGCCCTACTTTCGTAAAGATACTTTTTTTCTTTTTAAGAAAGACTTTGAAATCTAAATATTTTATGATATTCATAACTTTGATATATGATATATTGTGATATGCGAAGTGTGTAATACTATCTTGATAATATATGCTTAAATCTGTGATTATTTAAATTCAGTTTATATTATGTATCTTTAACCTGAACTCAAGAATGAATGAATGAATGAAAATAATAGTATAAATGTGATTAGATTTTGGAAGCAACGTCTATTCAAGTTCAAGTATCAGTGAACTATTGATAAAGAGCAGATGGTGTGTGTGTAATATAAGTATTGCATAAGTATTTACAAACTCCATTTACTTTCAATGTAAATGGTAACGTCAATATTCGCCAATATCCGACGTGTCATAAAGTCATATTGAGTGTGTAAAGGTGTTTGAAACTACTCTTTTACATACTTTGCGTGGATTGGTGCGATGTACAGTTACATATATATATCGTCGTATGAAATATGTGATAAAAACAAAACGTAGTATTTTGGTTCCATTGTGTTTTCATAGTGGAAAATTCCGACGATGTTATGAAACTGTTATAAATATTTTTTATTGTTTTTGTTCTAATCATTCATATGTTTTTTTATTAAAAGTGTGTATGCAATAAAAATATTAATTGCTTTTTATAGGATAAATGTACTCGTTCTTCCGCGGATAAATATTGCGCTCCCAAAGTCTGTCCAGCAATGTTAATACGCGGAAGAACTCGTGCATAATCCTAATACAGATCTAATAACCTATAAATATCAATCAATTACAAAGGATATCCCAAAATATTATTTGCGATTTTAATATTTGTGTTGAAAATATTATAGGTTCTTGCATTTGTATGGAGAATTATTACTTGGAACGAATTCTTTATATGCCAAATGAGTTCCAATTAATAGTTTTCCATACAAATGCAATAAACTTTTATTGAATACTTTCAGATTGTTTTCTGCTATATTTCGGCCGTTTTCAAAGGTCCATTATTATACTCTCTTTTATATAGGCCTATAGTCTGCCATACATTTCTTTTTTAAAACATTCATGTTATTTCCGCATTGTTTTGTTGTTTTGTTTATTTTTGTTCTTTGTGGTTTGGTGCGGTTGGGTACTCTTCAAAACATGGAAGCGTCCGAGATAGAAACAACTCAAGTATTCTATACTTTACGTCTTCTTCGGCATTGTTTTGAAATACAATCCTAAATATAGTACTTATTGTTGATGGTGTTTGTATAAATGTACTTTAAGATTATTTCCTATCGTCATGTTTACGTTTTTAACCGAGAAAATGACTATGAGAAAAATGTTAATTTAAATAACAATTCATGTCTCAGCTGGTCTGTGGCAATATTTATTTCAAACAGCCGTCGAATTTAGCATTGCAAAGGTAAATAGTACGCATTTATTTCGCAGCTCTTGGTTACCGCGTGAAAGATTTCGGGTGCAATATCAAGGTGTGTAATATCGTAGATTATTGTATATCATTTTAAATACGTAGTTTTCATTGGCTGAAAGGCAGTCACGTGTAAGTCATTAGTATGAACAGTTGACTTTACAACGTTTCCTATCCGGTTCAATCTGGTTTTGCGGTCAATAGTCTTTTTGCAGGTCGATAGTCTGAGAATGACTTTACCCTTTCCTATGACGTGACGTCATGCATGTAAACAAGTAAGCAAAAAGTAAGCAAACTAATGGGGGCACTCCACAGTTTAATATATATTTCTCAATCATCAAACCCATGACAAGCCCTTAGCCTGAATCCTTGAGCAAAAATAAATCACATCATCAATGTGTCATACATTTCTTAGAAGACAATAAAATTACCCATGTTTCCATACCAAATAAAAGTATCAAAAAGCATTTTCTGTACAACTTTAGTCCCATTTCTTTAAAGATTACCCCACCCCTCAAACCATGCTAAAAAAGCAATTTTAGCAATATTTCAAATGTCAATAAATAAAATATAAAAAAAAACCTACGCATATCAGGGTCATGTCTGCACTCATAATGCTTTTGCATATCAGGAAATGCTAAATTTTACATACATAGTCCGGCGTTTTAAAAAGTTATTCCATGCTGATCTCCCCGTGATTGAAAATCAGCTATTTTACCTCCTTTTAGGAAGTTTTTGATTGGTTCACATTTTTCTATTTATAGCCTCCAAAAAACCCAAAGAATGCATATTCCAATACACCAAAATAAACTTAGAAGTACTCAAAACTGAAAAAAACATCAAACATGTGCTTCATAATTATTATAAATACCATCCATGGACCTAAAAGATGCTTAGTCGATTTCTTTCCGATTTACACATGGACATTCATGCGAAACTGAGGAGTGCCCCTATGGAGGTTATACGTTTCAATATAATAAAACAACTATATACTTCTATTACAGAAAATAGTTAAAACTAGTTAAAACTATTCATCCTCGGGAATGACTATTGACCCGAACCAATAAACTATTGACCGAGACGAATTCGATGTCAATAGTTTACTGCTTCGGGTCAATAGTCACTCCATTGGATGAATAGTTTTAACCATTAACCTGAACAGAAGTAGATAGTTGTATAATATTCAACACATGTCCCAATAAAAATTCAATGAGACAATTTGAAAGTAAACAACCTAGTTATTGGGATATTAATACCTATTTCTTTGACTTGTGATTACCTGTAATTGACGATAATCAAGTAGTTTCATATGAAAACGAGAAAAATGATCCTAAAGAAACCCCAATAGTCGATTGTTGGACAGGTATCATTTGACAGTTTATTTTAAGAAGGAGATGGAAGTCACTTTATGTCTAATGCCATACATGCATATTGGGTCATATAACTTGACTATATATTCCAGGTTT
This sequence comes from Cyrtodaria siliqua, assembly GCA_037043455.1. Lineage (NCBI taxonomy): Eukaryota > Metazoa > Mollusca > Bivalvia > Adapedonta > Hiatellidae > Cyrtodaria > Cyrtodaria siliqua. The sequence continues at coordinate 102,392 of JAWPHD010007351.1, forward strand.
TATACAATAAATAGAAGAAAGGTCAATATTGTTTTTTTACATGTAATGATTATGAAGCAGTTTCAACTGAATTCTTGATAAATTGTAAATAGTGTGTACTAAATGTTTGTAATATTAAATAGAATTAATTAAATGTATATGATCAGTCGACCTATTTGTGTAAAGTTAGATATTTGTGTATATTTGATAATTTATAAAGGCGTTATCAAACTTGTCAGAAAGGTTATCAAAAGAGGGAATGCCATTATCATTTGGCAATGCATTGCATGTTTAGTGGTTGACTCATTTACAGTTTGCCACTACACTTTCCTCTTTGATTGTACGCTGACCTGAGATATTGTGTGTACCTAAATCCTGAAAAGGAAGGTAACTTTTAATATTTGTCTTAAATATTGTATTATCTTGTTCGTAACGGTGTATTCACATGTTGCTTTGGCTTCTGCCAAACCACTGAGTACTTACTTTGTGACTCTCTAGGTTTTTTATATTCATATATACATGATCATCTTTGCGTTTTACTTAAATTGCATGTTAGTGCTTCTAAGTTTATTAGAGAACAACCTGGACTGGATTTCATAATCTACGCTGCCCCTTTTAATTGAGGTGATAATAGAGTAAGAATGAGGTTTTGTAGTGCACGAAATCTCACTCTTTCCCAATTGTCATACCTGGAACAAGGTGTAAACCTTTAGTCACCTATTTCCACAGACCGTTCCAAGTCGGTTCCCCTGATGTCAACCCGTTCATGGGTTTGGTGTCACGTACTTTACTTCTACGTAATTACTCATCCATGTACGTGCTATTTGTTTTGAAGGCGTGTTTTAGTTGATTGAAATGCTTCTTTTCCTGTTCGACTTATCATCATCTATGCTTGTTGTTTAAGATATGTTTTTTGGATGACTGCGTTCTGCGAAAGAAATTTGACCTATTCGGCCTTTGCATCTACTGTTTAAAAACGCTACATGGATTTAACTAATATTGGGTCTAGGTCATTAGTGTATCTCTTGGAGCATTAATATGACTTGCGTCAAATTATAGTTTCTGTAATGTGAATCTGAAGAATTACAAACAAAATATTAATTTACTTTAAGACTATTGTAACAAATGGAGATTAGAGGTGAATAAGATTAAAACAAAGATATGTCTTTCAGAAAAAGAGGTGTTTATTAAACATTGCATCTTGGCATTATAATGGAGAGAATATAGAGGTAGTAAATGATTTCAACTATTTAGGTACAGTTTTTCGTTATACTGGAAAGTTGGCTCTGAACCAAGAACAGTTTATTAGAAAATCTTTGAAAGCATTAAATGTTCTCTTAGTAAACTGTAGAAAAATAAGGTTGAAACCAAAAATATTATGTCAACCATTTGGTTAATTTGTGGGTGGGGATATACAAAATCAAAGCAAAACGAAAGAATACATTTAACATTTTGTAAGAAATAGTTCTTGTACTTCAGGAGTATATGGCGAATTATGTAGATATCCTTTAGTTATAACGCGTTATGTAAGAATACTTAAATACTGGTTTAAATTATTGAAAACAGATAACATAATACTTAAAAGGATATAATACATATCGCCACTAAAAGATTGTGAATATGGGTATAACAATTGGGCATCGAATGTAAAAAATATGTTAAACGAATATGGTTTTACACATTTCTGGAATGACCCAAATTCTGTTAATGCTAAATACTTTATAACTACGTCTAGACAAAGAGTTGTTGATTGTTTTATACAAAGATGGTTTGTAGATAAGGAATCAAGTGGTGTACTTGAATTATATAATAATTGTAAATTGAGTTTTAATTATGAATCATACCTTGATATTTTACCATGTAATCTCAGACCATATTTAACAAAATTCGTTAAGAATACAGACCGGTAGATACTCTCGTAATAGAATACCTAGAAATGAAAGATATTGTCAATGCTGTCTCAGTATTGATTTTGAAGATGAATACCATTTTATTTTGATTTGTCCTTGTTACACAAGAATCCGGATAATTTTTATTAAAAAATACTATTATAATAGACCTAGTATGTTTAAATTCTAAGAATTACTGCAGACACTGGATAAGACTATTGTTATAAAGTTAGCAAAATATATTAGTACAGCTTTAGCTGTAAGGAATACAATCTTGATTAATTATACAATGTTTAACTCTTTTGTGTTTTCATCCTCATGTATCAGTTATTAACATTAACATTGCCCATAGCAAATGTACTTTTGTCTAAAATCACTTGACTTATGATGCATGAAAACTTATGCATGTGTATATATGACAATGTACGTATGTACAAGTTAAATAAAATGTATGTTCTGTTCTGCTCTGTAATGTGTTTAAGATCTACTGCCCGTTTGTAATTAAATGAGTATGATAGAGAACAGTTCTTCCGAGATCAGGAAAATATAAGCTGAATTATAGTTTGCTTTACTTGTATAATAAGTATATTAATATTCTAGATTATGTTTTGTTGTACTTGTATACTTAGAATGCAAATAATCTAGATTAGATTGTGTTGTTATAAATAATCTAGACTAGATTGTGTTGTACTTTTATATCAAGCATATAATTAATCTAAATTAGATTGTGTTGCTATAAATAATCTAGATTTTGATTTACTGGTATAATAAGTATTTTAAAAATCGAGTGTATTTGTTTAAACCGCAAAATGAATGATTATAACACATCAGATATATTTTTGAACTTTATTGGCAAAATAGAAGTAATAGACCGATGGAAGTTATTACCGTTACTGGAGAATTAGCCATTGATACGGATATGTTGTGTCTTACAGTGGGAAACTAGTTTTTCAAATCTGTATATTGTCTTAAATGTTCCAATTATGTCAAACAATAAATCCATATCAATTACATACAGGTATGTTTCGTGCAAAGAAATATAAAACGAGTAGCATTGATAATATACAATCTGAATTGTTTCATAAAGAGTGGTCTGTTTCTGTTCTTCATGTACTCAATAATGTGTATTTTAATAATGGAATTATTGTAATAGCAATTCGCATTAACATTGTGAATCATATCGCTGAGTTGGCCACAAGTGATGCGAGAGATCCTATGTCGTATAAAAATATAACAGTAGCTCAATCGATGTATAAACTGTATTGTCATATTTTGTACAAACATATATATTTGTAATTATACCACAATAGCCTAAATACATACTATGCATCGTGTAATACCCGAGGATATACACAGCATATGTTAGTTATTGTGGTATAAATACAATAGAGCATGAGTCTTGCACATGTACGGACGATAATGCACTCGCTAACGCTCGTGCATTATCTCCCCGTACACGTGCAAAACTCATGCTCTATCCTATACTTATACCACAATAGCCTAAATACACACTATGCATCGTGTAATACCCGAGGATATACACAGCATATGTTAGTTATTGTGGTATAAATACAATAGAGCATGAGTCTTGCACGTGTACGGACGATAATGCACTCGCTAACGCTCGTGCATTATCTCCCCGTACACATGCAAAACTCATGCTCTATTCTATACTTTTACCATAGCTCTAATGGTTTTCCTTTGTTCTTGCTTATGATATAATTTTCATAAACCTGAAGGACTGAGCCTAAACTGTGCTATAAATGCCGGTATATTTCAGCCGTGCTATAAATGACAGATTCGGCAATTATACCATGGTCTGCTCAATTTTACACGCGCGTAGTTGTATGTTTACACACAACTTGTCAATCAAATATGTAAAACACGACTACCAATTATCAAAGCAGCACTCTTTGACGATTGGCTGCAATAATCAAAACATGGGTCATGCTCATGTCACGTGATAATGCTATTTCTTGATTGGATCGAGCTGTTATATTTACTGAAATCTGCAACGCCCTAAAACTTCTTGCACGCGCGAACTTGGATAAATGGCTCTGGTACAAAACATTTATAGCATAGTTTTCTCGTATGCGATTTATACTGCACTCTCGGGCCTGCGGCCCTCGAGAAGCAGTATACATCGCATATACTCGAAAAAGTATGCTATAATTATTATTGTACTGAATCAAACGATACACTGCTAGATGAAGATCATGGATTAAGAACGGAAACGGTATTTTTGATCAAGTATCGTCTCGTATTAAAATAAAAGGTGTCTACGTTTACAATATGTATTGATTTAAAAAAAAGATTCTTTAAATACAATTTGCTATGAAGCAATTTTGCGATATGGGAGTAAATGCAAACGTAATTAAATTAAACATAAATTAAGTCTCTGTATAATTTTGCTTGATTAGGTGTCTGTATTAATGGCTTAAAACATACTGGTTTGGTGATAAAACAGGACTCCGGAAAGGATGTTGTTTATTACCATTACTTTTTAACTTCTATAAATGATATGAAAATTTAATTTAAATCATATGTTTTAGGAGTATACATCGGCAATGAAGATCACATATTTATTAGTTTGTATTCAGATGACGCTGATCTACTGGCTGATAGTGAAATATATTTACAATAAATGCTTGATGGTTTATCTAAATGATGTAATACAAATAATACCTGAATACGTCTGAAACAAATATTGCTATATTTAGACATCTTTCAATGAAAATCTATGAGTTCAGGTTTAAGTGTGGAGACAATGCAATTTCTATTAAAGATAAATATATTCACTTATCACTCGGTTGACTTGAAGCTAAGTTTTGTATTCACAAAACGGATTGTATTCGATTATGTGACACACATCCGTTTTTAAGGTGATATAGTCAGTTTTACTAAAATTAATTATAATGGTGTAAATATTGAATTAAGATAAGCTATATCATTTTGAGAAATTGATTTTAAATTTGATTTGATATGATAATTGTTTATGATATTGTACACATGCTTTTAAAGGGATAAGCACATTGTGTATATCAAACCTTTTTCAGATTTGTATTGACATACTTTCAAACTAGATAGCATGTGCGTTCGTTGGTTCTCACATAATCAAGATTAACATAGATTTTAATAAGTTTAAACAATGATAATTATTTTGATATATTCCATAATAAGTGCAATATGCACGCGCCATATTTATGTGCAAGAAATATATAGTTAACGGTAACATTTCTTGACTATTAAAAGACATACATTTTTTACTGTTATATGTATTGCATTTTAGCATGATATCTTATATGGTTTATTAAAATAATAAATTCTGATTATTGAGGAGGTATTAACTTTCTTATCAATATCCTGACGACACGTACGTCTTTTTAAACGCCGCAAACCATGAACACGTTAACCGTTAAGACGTCTTTTTAAACGCCAGATGTAAAAAAATATGCAGTTGAATGGGTTATTAATGCAACGCTTCGTCACAACACATTTAAAAACGATAAAGCTACATATTTTGTTCGTTTGATGTTGCGAGATGGGCATAAACTGTAAGTTGTGAGAATTATCTTGTCCGAAGCATAACTTGAACATTACTAATGGGACTGAAATAAACCTTCACTCAGTGTTAGATAGCTGTAGGAGAAAGTGCAGAGTACAATAACCATAACTATATTTTATATAGCAATTCCCTCCGTCCGTCCGTCCGTCCGTCCGTCCGTCCTATTTCGTGTCCGCTCTATAACTAAACAACTACTAGACTGCAATGAAAATGCAGACAATGATAGAGGGCAATGAGAGGAGACGAAGAGCGCAAGAACTATAACTCTGATAAATTGGAGTTATTGCCTTTTGTAATTGTATACTTACCGTCCGTCCCATTTCGTGTCTGCTCTATAAATAAAAAACTACTAAAGGGATTTCAATGCAAGTTAACATAATGATAGAGGGCAATGAGAGGAAGTGCATAGCGTAAGAACTATAACTCTGTCTTCATTTAAATTAGAGTTATTGCCCTTTGTAATTGTATACTTATACTTCGTGTTCACTCAAAACTACTCGATGGATTGCAGTGAAGTTTCATTCAATAAGAAAGGGGAAGTGCAGAGCGCAAGAACCATAAATGTGTCTTTATCTAAATTAGAGTTATTGCCTTTTGTAATGTTATACTTATAATTCGTGTCCGCTCAATAACTCAAAAGCTACTAGATTGACTGCAATGAAATTTCACACAATGATAGAGGGCAATGAGAGGAAATGCATAGCATCATATACAGCTCCTTTTATATTGTTAGTATCATATAATAAGTATCATATGAGAATCGTATAAAAATCATATTATTCTTATATGCCAGGGGCAAAATTGGTAGTGTATATAAATCTAATATGCACTCACCGCACCAACACCCATGTCTAAAATATTAAAGTCAAATTCATACATAGCGAAAAATACTGCGCCGGGGGATATGGCTGTCTCTCAGACTGCTTCCAATTTAGCTGTGTGATGTTGGCTGTGAGATCGAAGATCGTAGATCGACATTCAATATCGAGCTGGGTTTTCAATGTCGAGCTAGCTCTGAGATCGATATTCGGTTAAACTTATAAGAAGGCATAGCATACTGAATACAGAGCTGGGTTTGAATTTCGAGCTGGCTCTGAGATCGATATTCGTTTTAAACGTACACCAAGGCATTATGAATGCAGAGCTGGTTTTGAATACAGAGCTTGCTCTGAGATCGATATTCGGTTAAACTTATAAGAAGGCATACTGAATACAGAGCTGGGTTTGAATGCAGAGCTGGCTCTGAGATCGATATTCGTTTTAAACATACACCAAGTCATTTTGAATGCAAAAATGGGTTTGAATTTCGAGCTGGCTCTGAGATCGATATTCGTTTTAAACGTACACCAGGTCATTTTGAATATCGAGCTGGGTTTGAATTTCGAGCTGGCTCTGAGATCGATATTCGTTTTAAAGCGATCTCAGAGCCAGCCTTCTAGGCTATTGTTGTTTTTTTGTATTTATATAAACACGAGCATCTTTGTGTTTTGCTTATATTGCCTATTAATGCTGCCTTCTATACTTACACTGTCACGTTTTATTGGGATGACAGTAGGGTAAGTGTGAGGTTTGGTGCACCCTAGAATCTGGTCTAAACCCCCAGCGGCTTTTTTTGCCACTGACCGTTCCAAGGCGGAAGCCCTGTTGTCAACCCTTTTTGTGTTAGTGATGTCATATGCCTTTATTCTTTATTATTTATGCCATTCATGTTTGTCTTTTTGCGTGTTTTTGGGTTTTCCGCTGCATTTCCTGTTCGACTTTTATACTTATTTGTATTATCTTAATTCGACGTTCTAGTTTTGGGGTTTGACCTGGCTCGTTAAAGCCGTTTATATAGTGTACCGATAGTGTTTCGATTTTCAAAATATGTAAGTGTAATATTTACCTCTTCGTCAGTAGGTTTAGGAATGATGTACATCTGTTGTAAAATGTGCCTGTTGATGGCAGGATAGGGACGTTAAATTCCAACATTATCACACACAGTGCTCTGCTTTTGCCTGCTTTTCTAGTGTACAAATAGTTTTCTTTGAACCGAGGACGCCACGAACGGTTATATTAGGAAGAGTTGTTCCCCTTATTTTTTTTCGTTTTTTTTATCATTACCGGTTCGCCTTTTCGATGTTTCTATGAAATCAACAACATTTTCACTTCACATGAATCAATAACATTGTAAACGTTGTGTTTATAATGAAAATATAAATCCTAATATAAAAACACATTAACAACGGATTTGTTTAAATAGGCAAAAGTCCACTTTTAATCACTCCTATTAATTCTTTAATATGCTTAAGGCTGTGATAAATTCTCGATGTGCACTTTTACCGAATAATATGTATAGATATTAAGCATATAAACTCCGTATGATTAATATTTATGATTTAACAACAAAAATCTGCTTAGTCGTTAATTAAACCGTGATATGTAGCTCAATGTAATGCATGTGTACATTTCACAATGAAACAGAAGCACGTTATGATGGTTTTGTATTTGTATTTTTTTTGACACAAAACACTTTCAGATCGACTCTAGTCCCGGTGCATTGCCAGGATAAAAAATAGGGTTACTAGATTGCGTGTCACAGTCAAACACAACTAATGAAGCACCTGTTTTTGTGTTTCAATATATTGATTTTATACAAAAGCTTTATTGGGAGGGCCTCATCAACTGAAACAAAATTGAATACCACCATTTCTCATTCAAATGTATGTCTACCAGTGATTTACATTTACCTATACAAATGTTCTACCCCCATTCCCATCGCCTGCCCTCCGCCCAATACTCCCACCCCACCACCCCCAACGTTAAATGGTCATTGAAAAAGCATGGAAAGCTTACTTATTTACTGCTTTGCTAACATGCTACATCACCGATGTACTCAGGTATATAAACTGAGGCCTGAGTAAATGTGTTTTTTAAATAGCATTGTTATATTGAACCAAATCTAGAATAAAGCAGTATATGTATACTAATCAAAATTCATATGTACCCACCAAAGAATATATCAATACTGTTCTCATTGTTTTGTGTAGTTCATGCTTGATTGGAGATACGATTGAACTGCAAAATAACGAGTTTAAACCGTCTGCACTGATTGCATGAATATATTTAAAATCGTTCAATTCGATTTATTTTCTTAGAGATAAATTATAACACTTATACAAATGAGTACTTAGGGTTTTGTTAAGTACTTTGATGAATTAGTACAGCTGTCGATGTTCCTTATTCTAAAACATACCAACTAAAATTATTCTGACATCCTGTTTTACTAGCATTACCACTACAAATGCGTTTGCAAAATACATTTTCGAAATATTTAATGTTTAATGTTAATGCTGAATTACAGTTACTTGAGTTTCAAACGATATTCAATTAAAAGGGAGGTAATTTAGGATTATCCATGTTTCATTTTATTATAGACGGAACATTTGCAATAAATGGGTCAAACTTTTATGTTTTTTATATAATTTCCTACCGATCTTCAGAAGTTTATATCTTTAAGCGGACCTTGATTCGTGTTATTTGTTTATCAGCACAGTTTATATTTTCATATAAAAGGAGGGTAACTATGTTCAGATGTAACTATTTAAACAAAAAAACGGTATTTTTCAAACTACTGGTCAAAGCAAAATGCTTATCACACAACCATTCCAAACTGTATTTAAACTAAGAAAATTAGATACAAATGCGAGTAATTAGGAATTTTGACCAGTGTGTGTAATACTATGAAGAAAACACAACAAATAAACAACATAGCTGTACTTTTTTTGATAAATTCCTGATCATACATTAGAATTACTTAGAACAAAAATATAACCAAAAGGCAATTAATGAAATATATACCTGCTTTTATGTTTGCTTCATACAAAAGCTGTACTGGGATGGCCTCATCAACTGTAAACTTGACTACCACCAGTTTCTCATGCAATTGCATGTCTACCGTTTACTACCTATATCAATTATCTCCCCTGCCCACGCTTCAGTCCTTCCCCGCCCCCGCCTTCACCCTACCCACGCCCCCAAATACAAAAGGCTCGAAATATATTCTTAAAATGTATACACACAGTATTTTTCTCTATAAGTGAATTTAAACAAGAGTTGCGCGCAACATGATGTCTCGCCTAAAGAAACATGTCCATCATACATGTTTCAAGCTACCTTCATCTTGACAAAATCGAGGGTTTATAGTCAAGCAAGACTGTCAGTATATCGTACGGTAGCATTCGCAAAAGCAGAAACAACACAAAAGTTCATCATTTATAAAGGTCCTGCATTATTATCAGGAGTCAAACATTTAAAACTGAATGTGACAACATCATTACCGTTATTGATTAGTCAAAGTCTATAATGAACATTATGCAAAGTGCATGCCGGTACTCTATGGACTTAAAGATTGTTTTAAATTATAATTTTTGTTACAGTGTATTATAGGAAATGTTAATGTTCCATCTATATTTATGAACTACACCCTTAAATTGATAATTTTATACTTTATTATGTTTTAAATTAGGCCCCAAAGCCTGATGTACTCGAGTTCCCTTTAATACCTGATAGCTATCTGCAGAAACTACACATTGGACTTGATGTTAAATTGAAGTAATTTGCCAACTTGAATTGTTTCAGGAACTGACATGTTAATTAATCTGCATGTATCATGTTTTATCAAGAAATGTCAACTCATATTAAAATTAATGTAATTCTGTTGCTGGAGTATGTTACAATGGTAATGGCAAATTGTATACATTCATTCATTTCATTATCTTAAAGGGACATATGGCAATCTTGAAGTGTTTATGAAGCATTGCAATTATTGTTTCGATTTATATATCCAGTATCATATTCTTAAACCTGATTACTTGCATATAACTAAATTAAGTTTTCAATGTTTCTCACTGGTTTTACCATAAGCTAAAGATACATTATTGGTGCATTATTATCAACAGTTAATTATATGTAAAATAATTTACTTCATATTTATTTTAGTGCAATTAATATTAATGATTGAACAAATAAAAGTTATGCAGAAAAACTAGCGTGACCTTGTGATTTTAAAACGTTCAGATTGTCATGTGTACCTTTAAGAGAATTTATAATACTGGAGTATCAAAGTAGCCAGCTGCAAACAATAAATTAAGCCGCAGTGATTGGTGGCTGTATACTGTAATTGCTTCAATTATCGCTTATCAGGGAAAGTGTCAATACATATAATTAATGTAATACTGTTCTATACTGCTATGAAAGACGCATTTTTACTCAATTGTTATTAATTCTTAAACTTCCATAAATAGTAGCAATAACTGTTGCTTTTATCGAAGTTCATTATCTGGCAGTCTGTTAGAATGGCAATTATATTTAACAGTCTAATAACCATGGCAAATGCTATCACGACAGTATTTAAGGGAATGTGTAATATATTTTTTGAATTTAATAAATGAGTCAATAAGTAAAATATTTGTTATTTGTTTAAACATATTTTTATCCAGAATATTTACAACCTTATATATGTTACACTGATTGGAATTAAAGTAAAACGTTAACCTTACAAAGATAGACACTTTTGATAAACTTTGCTGGAGTATCAAATTACCCAGCTTGTTGCAGTAGCTACATAAAAAAGATAATGCAATTAAGTTCCTGTCAAACCTTATTAAACTCACATGAAAATTGGAATGGGTATGCATTTAAAATATAAGAAAGCTATACAGATTATGGCTGGACAAGAACAATGAGTTTATGGCTGGACAAGAACAATGTCCGGTGAGTTTGTATATGAGATTTTGAACACTGTACATTGCTGCAGTTCTACGAAAACAATGTGAAATTTGGAAAATATACATTTATTAAAGTGACCCTGACCTTGACCAAGGGTCAGTTGGAGGGCTGGAAGTCGCTGAAATAAGAAGAACAATGACCAGTGAGGTTATATATGACATTTTAACACTCTCCTCCAAAGAACAACAAAGTTATAATAATTTAACGCACTTTAACACAATTTTTTTGGAGACGGTAGATGCATTTAAGAGGAAACTGACCTTGACACAGGGTCAGTTGGAGACTGGTAGTTACTTGAATAAGAAGAACAATAACTAGTGAAGTTATATATGAAATTTGAACACTCTACTCCAAAGGACAACAAAGTTATAAGAACTTTAACCATAATTTTAACCAAAGTGTTAACCGAAATGTTAACCAAAATTTTAACCAAAACTTTCACGCTGACATATTGTATTATAACTTTCTTGTCCTTGGGAGTAGAATGTTCAGATTTCATATATAACCTCCTGGTCATTGCCCGTCCTAATGCCAATAACTTCGAGCCCTCAATCTGACCGTGGGTCGGAGTCAATGTCAGTAAAATACATGTACCGTCAATATTTGTGTTAAAATTTGGTGACGGTACATGTATTTAAGTGACCTTGACTCGGACCCACAGTCAGTTGCAGGGCTGGAAGTTATTGGCATTAAGACGGGCAATGACCAGGAGGTTTTATATGAAATTTGAACATACTACTCCCAAGGACAAAAAAAGTTATAATACAATATGTTGACGCCGTCGAACCCGCCAGCATTAGCGGCACCGATAGTCTCGCATTTTTGCAAAAGGCGAGACAAAAAACCGGAAGTCAGGTTCTATTTACTTTCCTTCATAAACAGAATTAATCGATTGTGGATTGTTCTATATATTAGGAAATCTTTCGTTTCATATAAATAACCCTCGCCTCGGCCTTGTGTCGGTTTATCATACGTTTACGTTCTGTCCAATGCGTGCTGTTTTAAAAGATGTATTATAAATACTGACAGAAATTAGAGGAAAGCGAAAGTGTCCTACAAATTCAATAATGTCAAACATTTTTTTAGATCGAAAAACATGCTTTTAAAGGTAATTATTATATTTGCTTTCTTCAATGGCATTTGCAAATATTTTTTGCTGGAAGATCTTATAAAACAAATCGTTTTATTACGCCAGTATTTAAAATGCTTCCAGTGTTTGATTCTGTGATATGTGTCTCTGTTTCTTTGAGCAAATAAATCGTCACCAAACCATTCAGGTTTGTAATCGTTTTGCCTCTCTCTGTGTGCAGCATTAAATAACCTTCACTTTTTTACCAAGTAACCCACTGGTTAATTAGCTTTTATTTGTGTGACACAACCCTTACTGATGTATCGTATTGTTTTCAAAAAAGCATTGCACGTAATTGACAAGGACTGTTAGTCTCGTGTATAGTCAAGAGTTGCGTGCAACATGGTGTCTCGCCTAAAGTGACGTGTCCACCAAACATGTTTCAAATGAACTTCATCTTGATAAACTCGAGGGTTTATGCAACATCAAGTACCTGTGTCTGCATTCAGAAGGGTAGCGTTCATAGTTTTCCATAAAAGGAGCTAAATGCAAATAACGATGAATGGACAGACATTACCATTCCATAGACCAGATTCGGTCAAAAAACAGAGGTGTGTCCATACCAGCTTGTTACTTCATTATGCTAAATATAGGCTTTACTTATGGACAGTGTCCCTTTAAAAAGTTAATTTCATACTGAACATGTTTAGTGTGCAAAAATGTCCACTATTATAATTGGGAAGTATCATGTCGCACACACTGTTTTTTTGCTCTCACAAATTGGCATTTTAATCTAAGAAGAATATATCTGTTTTATCATGAACATGTCATTACAAATTAAGGAAAATATTTGCTTGTTGATGGAATGAAATAGTTTTAAAGTCCAGGTTTGAGTATAAAAACTCTAACATGGCCCCTTTTCCTAATCATTATGCTATCAAAGAGGTTTAATCTCACATTTTTAAATCATATTTAGCATTTTTAAAGCATTTGTTAACTCAAAAATGCAAGCAAATACATTAAACATTACTCTGTATAGATATAACAAAAGAAAAAGAAAGATATAACATCGGACAGGGAAAGTAGCATTCAATGACGACAGTCAACCACAAAACACAAAAACAAACCCGCAAACAGACAATGAATGAATGTTGTTTTACGGCACGTCGACACATAAATAGGTCATATTGTGCGCAAAAACTGACGAAATATGAATAAATGAAGGATTAATTAAAAATTAATGTAAATATATCAGGATAAAACTATTAAAAAATAAGGGATGATATGGTAGTAATATAAACTATATATGTAAATCAACGAATGCCCGAAAACGGGTATATAAAAAAGTAATTATATACAAGAACATATTATACTGATTTATAAAGTCTGATTTCCTTAAGGAAATCTAAAACTAGACTAAAATCTATAGTATTAAATAACTCGGTCATAGTATTAACATTGTAGTACCTTTGACGCATAGGATCAAAGTCTACACATTCCAGCAATATGTGTTTGACCGTTAACGGTGCAAAGCAGTGTATACATTCTGGTAATGGCCCACCTTGTAATAAATATGAATGAGTATAACGTGTATGCCCTATTCTGCACCGAGCTAGGACAACTTCCTCTCGACGAATGGGTCTTCTAGAAGAGCGCCATTCTCCGAGTAACGGTTTAATTGAATGGAGTTTATTGTTAACTGACAAATCCCAAGTGGCTTGCCAAGAGTTATGAATATATGTGTTGATACAGCTTTTAAAATCAGTATAAGGTATTTTGGTATTAGATATATGTAAATCTAATGCTGCCTTGGCAGCACTATCAGCTCTATCATTACCACGTATTCCTACATGGATAGGAAGCCAGCAGAAAATAATAACATTATCAATTATAAGAGAATTGTACTTTTCTAAAAGTTGAAGCACAACTGGGTTATCATGTTTCATATTACCCAGTGCTTGAAGAGATGAAAGGGCATCAGAAAAGATTACAAAATGGTCATCATCAGATTCCTGAATATAATTTAAGGCAAGTTCAATTGCCTTAAGTTCAGCTGAAAATATAGAGGCCTTGTCAGGCAGGCGGCTATTTATGCTGTGTTTGTGAACAACAGCTGCTGCAGCTACCTTATATCCATCTTTAGAGCCATCTGTGTATACATGTTGAAAGTTACTGTATTTCGATTTAATTTCATTAAATTTGCTTTGAAAGACAGTAGGGTCTGTACTGGATTTGTTACTATTACAAAGGTCGAAAATAATTGTTGGTGTTTCCAAAATCCACTGTGGAATTTGTGGTACTTTGTACTTGGCAATCAAATTTAGGTCGATTTCAGTGTCTCTTAATTTTGGTTTAATACGAAGACCAAATGGTCGGATGTCCTTCGGTTTTCGATCAAAAAGAGGTTCACAACTAGGATTAAAGACATTATCGAAAGTTGGGTTTGAAGGGTTAGATTTTTTATTTAATGGCATAATGAAGGGCTAATTTGTCCCGTCTATTAGAGAGTGATGGTTCATTAGCTTCAACAGACAAAACGAGTAGACAAAAGTAATAAAAAATGCAAACGACATCACAAACACAAAAGGATTTTATCATTTATTTATTTTCTATACAAAACATTTTTGAACTGAATTGAATTAGATTTTGTTTAACGGCTCATTATAGGTTATTAACAGCCACCCCAGAGAAAGGGGCAGGATACATTTTTTGTATAATTAACAATTTTGCATAATTATTGTAATTATCACATGTTTTGTATATGTTTTGTAATATAATCAGCCATGTTACTATGTTTAGTGATAATTACTGTTGACACTTTTGACTTGACTTGACTTGTCATGTTTTATCAAGAGAAAAATAACTCGATGGTAATGACAGTTCAATCAGCATACCTGTGATTTATAAACTTTTACTGGAGTATCAAATTACCCAGCTGCAGAAGTGACAGCTTATCAGTGGCTGTGGAGTGAAATGTGTACTGTATGTGGTTGCTGTATACGGTGATTGCTTCAATTATCAGCTTTTCTACTGTATTGTTTTTTAATATAAGTATATGGGGAAATGTCAGTGCATATTATAATTAATGTAATATTTTCTGCTACTATGGGTCAGTTCAGTGGCTGGAAGTTATTAAAATAACGAGAATTATATATATGAAATTTTAACACTCTGCTCTATAGGACAGTAAAATAAAAAAGTAAAATAATTTAACGCACATTTCAACACCGTTTTTGAAGATGGTACATGCATTTAAGTGGCACTGTTTTCAGTTGCAGAGCTAGAAGTTATTGCATTAAGAAGGACAATGACGAGGAAGTTATATATACAATTTGAACACTCTGCTCCAAAGAACAAAAAAGTTATAAGAATTTAACGCACTTTTAACACACTTTTGCTTGGAAACGGTACATGTATTTAAGAGGCAACTGACCTTGACACAGGGTCAGATTGAGGCTGATAATTATTGTTATAAGAAGAACAACAACATGTACTGTTATATATGCAATTTGAACATTCTTCTCCAAAGGAATACAAAGTTATAAGAACTTTAACGCAAACCTTAACCAAAACCTTAACAAAAACCTTAACAAAAACCTTAACCAAAATCTTAACGCTAACATATTGCATTGTAACTTTCTTGCCATTGGGAGTAGAATGTTCAAATTTCATATATAACCTCCTGGTCATTGTCCTTCTTAATGACAATAACTTTCAGCCCTTCAACTGACCCTGGTCCACTTAAATACACTTACCGTCAATATTTGCGCTAAATTTTGCTTGACGGTACATGTATTTAAGTGGCATTGACTTGGACCCAGGATCAGTTGGAGGGCTGGAAGTTATTGGCATTAAGACGGACAATGACCAGGAGGTTATATATGAAATTTGAACATTCTACTCCAGTGACAAAAAAGTTATAATACGATATATTGACGCCGTCGAGCCCGCCAACATTAGCGGCGCCTATGTCTCGCAATTTTTCAAAAAGCGAGACAACAATGGCTCTCACTGCACAAGGCTAGCATGTAGGCCTATAGCAGTATTATTACGATTGGTATTATCTTAAAACATTAATTATTATGTATACAAATATGTATATCATATACTCTGTAAATTGTACAGTACTGTCTTTGTTTGGTGATATTCCAAAATGATACATAGGGTCCTATAGAAAATGATATAAAGGGTCCTATAGAAACCATAGCGTCCGAACGCAATGGCATCGTAGGTCCGCACTGTACTGCAAACAAGGACTCGAAACTACAATGAAAGAGACAAAAAACAACAGAAAGGGTGGTGAAGACAGGGTTACCGACTTGGAACGGTTAGCTTGAATCGATTTTATATGCGCACAATCATAGCTATTATCCTGTCTTCAGCGCCCAAATAGACAAGACAGTGTAAACAAAACTACATCCCATCAAAGGGAAAATAGACCACATCTCCATAAAATGAGGGTTGTAATATGCCTAGTCGCAGAAGTGTTTTAAGGTTGGTGTTGTACTTTTCCAGCAGGCCCTCGTTGCGGCGGTAGAATTTAGAGAAAGATCTACGTAGTTTGTGATAACGAAAACCCTGCTGAAGAAGTTTACTTGTAATAACTTGATTACGGTCATTGAAGTCTATGACATCATTACACGCTCTAGCAAATCGAATGAGCTGGGAGAAATACACCCCATATGAGGTAGCACGAGGTACATCTCCATCCAGGTGTGGATAGTTAACGATGTTAAAATTGAAATCATCTCTCTTATCATAGATTTTAGTATGAATACAATTATTTGAAATCGAGAGATGAAGATCGAGAAATGCTGCTACTGTATCCGAACTGTTGGCTTTATTCAACGTGAGCTCTGGTGGATAAATGTTAGTAACCATATGAGCAAAGAACGGATTATCAATATTGAGTATGTCATCAAGATAGCGAGAAGTATTATTAAAGGCATCAATAATTTCACCCTGGCTAGTAGGTGACAAATTCAACATAAAATCTCTTTCATAGCAGTACAAAAACAAATCTGCAACAAGTGGCGCACAGTTAGTACCCATAGGAATACCAACAACCTGGCGGTAAATAGTTTTACCGTATCTTATAAAGATGTTATCCAGAAGAAAAGATAAGGCTCTACAAACATCAGTACAAGTCCACATATTTTACGTATCAATGGGGGCGTTAGTAAAGAAAGCCCTGACATTATTACAAGCTAGAAAAGTAGTACGTTCTCTAGCAAATGTCTTCTGAATAAGCTGAAGCAATTTTTCTTTGATAAGAGTATGTGGTAGTGTAGTATACAGTGTAGAAAAGTCGTAGGTGCTTAGAGAAGAGGCATGAAAATGCTTACACCGTAGTTTGTCAAGAACTTCTCCAGAGTTTTTGATAGACCAAAACAGATTGATTCCTGAGTTCTCGAAGGCCTTTCCGCAATATTTTACAATATGTTCTTTAATCGCGGAAAGTCAGGAAGTCAATAGTTTTGATATATTGGTCGTGGTACATGAACTAGAATTAGCGATAAAACGTGCTTTGTAAGGAATTTTGTGAAACCACAGCGTCCGAACGCAATGGCACCGTAGGTCCGCACTGCACCGCAAACAAGGACTTGAAACTACAATGAAAGAGACAAAAAACAACAGAAAGAGTGGTGAATACAGGGTTACCGACTTGGAACGGTCAGTAGGCAATAAGGCCTACTGGTTAGCTTGAATCGATTTTATATGCGCACAATCCTCGCTATTATCCTGTCTTCAGCGCCCAAATAGACAAGACAGTGTAAACAAAACTACATCCCATTAAAAGGAATTTTCTATCAATAAAGTCCACATCCAGAAAAACTAACTAAAGATACACATACAAAATAATAAACATCTCAGGATGTATCCAGAATCGTACTGAACAACCATAGTAGTTGCAGCTAAAGAGAAAACCAATGTAGGGTACGACCTGAAAATCCGAGGGACGAAAGCTCATGCACCCACCTCCCTTAGTTGGGGTTTTAGTAGGTACAATCATAGAGTCCCAAGAGGTAGTCCAGTCATCGCACAATTGAAAAGTGAAGCGTAATGACTGACTGTAGAGGGGTCAATCACTAAACATGCAGTGCGCTGTAAAACCAAAGGGTTATATCCTTTTCTGACGAACTTCCTGATTAAATTTGTAAAGCGGTCAGGAAACCCGTCAGACTCCTTTAACTTTCGAGGTTTAAAGACCACATCTCAATAAAATGAGGGTTGTGATATGCCTAGTCGCAGAAGTGTTTTAAGGTTGGTGTTGTACTTTTCCAGCAGGCTCTCGTTGCGGCGGTAGAATTTAGAGAAAGATCTACGTAGTTTGTGATAACGAAAGCCCTGCTTATCATAGATTTTAGTATGAATACAATCATTTGAAATCGAGAGATGAAGATCGAGAAATGCTGCTAGTGTATCCGAACTGTTGGCTTTATTCAACGTGAGCACTTGTGGATAAATGTTAGTAACCATATGAGCAAAGAACGGATTATTAATATTGAGTATGTCATCAAGATAGCGAGAAGTATTATTAAAGGCATCAATATTTGCATATAGGCGCCGCTAATGTTGGCGGGCTCAATGGCGTCAATATATTGTATTATAACTTTTTTTGTCACTGGAGTAGCATGTTCAAATTTCATATATAACCTCCTGGTCAAAGGTCAACTCTCATACTCTTTTTTATACCAATAAACGAATTGCAGTAGTAACTATAACATGTGTCATTGATGTGACTTACCGGGTTATCAGAATAACACATGTAACGATGAAGGGTCATAATAATCGCCAGTATGTTCAAAAAATCAAAGGTGGCAAGGATAGATGAACTTTATTTTGGAGTGGAGCAAACGTCCATCAACTATTGTCATGCCATGATAAACAAAACCTTTGCTTTAAGTTGGACTTAACCCAACGTACTGACGCAATTTCAGTCCCATTTCCCCACTTTTTATCCCGTTTTCAGTATTTATTGATCATTATCCCATCAATGGAAGCTGAGATTCAAAACCTGTACCCCAAACCGGAAGTGACCTACATTTCGGAGAAAGTCGGTGACAGTGGCAGTTGGTTCACCAAGTCAGGTCAATAAAAAGAACGTACTTATGCAGTTTCATCAATATCCCACCTGAGATTCAGAACTTGTACCCCAAACCGGAAGTGACCTATATATCATAGAAAGTAGGTCACGGTGACCAAAAAACAGGCTCACCATGTCAGGTTTATGAGGAACCTACTGATGCAGTTTGATCAATATCCTACTAAATGAAGCTATGATACATAATTTGTACCTAAAAGCGGATGTGACCTATATTTCCAAGAGTCACCATGTAACGCCAAAGTTAAGGTCCTTGGTTTGTTAATAAAGAAACACAGAATATTTTTTAACAAACCAAGGACCTTGGCTCCTTCATTTTTATATGAACTTTAACAATCTCTGTCAGAATTTTAATTAAATTCAAAGCTCACATAAATTCGAAAACTAGCCATATCGGCCTTGAAACGGCAAAGCTGTGACCCATGCATTATTAACAAAATAAAATATTCTGTTTCATAACCTCTTTAGGACCTTTATATTTCAACTGCTCTTTGCCAAACTTGTACATTGTTGATATCAATATAAAACAGCAAGATCAAAATATCGTTATATTTTTGTAAAGCATTTACTAGTTGTTAAGTTAATTCGACATTGACCTTTGACCTACTAACAAACAAACTAATAGAGATTTAAGTTTGAACCAGAGCTGTGCACTGTTTGTTTAAAGTTTCAAGGCTGTGTGTTATATATATTAAGAATAACTTGTCGAAGACAATGTACCTTGTAAGTTTCATGGACATCAAGTTTTATTTCCGGAGTGTTTGCACAGAATGACTATATGAGGTCTTATTGATCTTATTATTTGACCTACTCACCCCAAAGTCAAACATGTTGGGTTTCTTTCCATTTTTAATTCCCCCATACAATTTCGTCATCATATGTATTATTATTCCGGAGTTATCGCACTGAGTGCATATTACATAGATCATGGTGAACTTGTCTTTTGATGTACTGACCCAAAACGCAATAGGCTTCCAAGGGCAATGCACCATTGATGGTTTATGAGCATGGTCATTATACTGTGTATGCCCATGTGAATAACCGTATGATGTAATGACGACTGTGACCTTTAACCTACTGACCCCGAAATCCATATCACGCTCACTAGGTATTTAATGTATTTAGGTAATATAAAGTTTTACCCTGGGTATACTCTTTATGAGATACTGATCGAAAATAATTTATAAAATATTGTTAACGGAAGAAGAGTGCCATACCATAATACGTCTCATTTCACAGGCATTCACATATCGCAAGAAAATAATGCCTTTATACTGGAGCTGCTTATATGGTCTGTAAGTATATAGATGTTTTTAATCAACCGACACTAGTGTAAGGTTATCATTGTATATCTATATACATTTATATATCATATGTTTGTCTTTAATCAACTAACCTTAAGGTATACCCGCTGCTCTGACATTAGGGTTAGGGTATCATTAGAAAAATATAGATCTATATACATGTATATATGACATTTAAGCGAGACTTTTGTAAGAACATGACATTCGGTGGCATTACCTTAATGTGTAATTGTTTTGGTTGATGTCGTACAAGTTTCAACAAAAATAAACGAGGTATCCGATTTTTGTTATGTGGAAATATCAGTACCATATTACCCCACAAACTCCAACTAATGCTGTCTTATGAGAAATGGCATCTTACATGTGTGCTTTTCCTGAAAACAAATAGATGAAATGTATATGTAAATGTATATACATATATTTAGCAGAATTTATATCTACCCTACCGTCGGTCCCGACGTCATGTGAATGACACAACATAACAATGGTACATTTTTTAACATGTTTAAAATCAAAAATATGAAATTAGTTTATTAAACACTATAATTGTGATAAATTATTTGATCACTTGTATTTATTAATTAAAATTTAATGTGTACGAAAGCAGTGCGTTTGTATGTACAGCTCTGTATATGTGTCAGGTTCCCCGCCAGGACTTAAACCTGGATCTCTTTTCACAAAAGAAAAGCATGCTTCCTTACACTACAGAGATGTGTCCCGACAACATAAACCGAGTGTACAAAAACTAGTCAAAATTAATTTATAAATTTAGATTAACCATTTTTTATTTCAAATAAACGCGAAGATTTGGTATCTTACAAACAGGAGCTTTCCACATGTCAATGTTTCATTCTAAACTCAGCCCCAGTCGATTGCTTGTTTGTGATTCTTGGTGCTTTGCTGGTTCAGTGAATTCCCAGTCGCCGCTACGGTAGTCAAACAGGATTAATGATGAAGATCCTAATAGGCAACAGTGGAGACGAAGAAATGTCTTCCTTCTGCTTGTCTTATTCCCTTTGTATAACCTTCTTACTTGCACTTGTAAGTTAGTTACTATTTTAGTTTATTGTATTTCTATTATGTAATTCATACGCAACTGTTCCGCATTGCAATCGTCAATGGTGACTCAAAAACGTGTACCATACAGTTACAGATTATTAAAATATTTAAAACATTACTGTAAAATGCAGTAAATGATATAGTGTTTTAGTGCTCAATACCTCTTATTAAGACAATTTCTGCAGGAATCAGAATGTTGACAAACACAAGTTAATATCTGTTGTGCTTGTATCTGTGTTTGTATTTCTGCAGATCACCATGTACATTTACAAGTCTTTGCAACCAACTGTCAGAACGACAAGTACTGGAGAGGTGAAACGAATGACATTATACTACTAGTAGGTCATATTTTCTCTGCTAGATAATTTCCCCAAAACTCACTTTTAACTAGACCTTTTAAAATGTTTCGTACCTGATTTGTATATCCTAATCTAACTACCGCCCACCCCAACTATATCGAAACGGCTGCTTACAACCCAGTGAATTGCTTTCAAACGTTGACCGCAACCAATAGAGAACTTTTAAAACACTTACAGAATATCGTGGAATATCCGTAAGACGGTACATGTATTTAAGAGGCAACTGGCCTTGACACAGGGTCTGTTGGAGGGTTATACGTATTGTAATAAGAAGATCAATAACATGTGATGTTATATATGAAATTGAAACACTCTACTCCAAAGTTATAAGAACTTTAACGCAAACCTTAACAAAAACCTTAACCAAAACCTTAACCAAAATCTTAAACAAAACGTTAACGCTAACATATTGCATTGTAACTTTCTTGTCCTTGGGAGTAGAATGTTCAAATTTTATATATAACCTCGTGGTCATTGCCTTTCCTAATGTCAATAACTTCCAGCCCTCCAACTGACCCTTGGTCGGGGTCAAAGTCACTTAAATACATGTACTTGAATAAGAAGAACAATAACTAGTGAAGTTATATATGAAATTTGAATACTCTACTCCAAAGGACAACAAAGTTATAAGAACTTTAACCATAATTTTAACCAAAGTGTTCACGCTGACATATTGTATTATAACTTTCTTGTCCTTGGGAGTAGAATGTTCAGATTTCATATATAACCTCCTGGTCATTGCCCGTCCTAATGCCAATAACTTCGAGCCCTCCAACTGACCGTGGGTCGGAGTCAAGGTCAGTAAAATACATGTACCGTCAATATTTGTGTTAAAATTTGGTGACGGTACATGTATTTAAGTGACCTTGACTCGGACCCAGGGTCAGTTGGAGGGCTGGACGTTATTGGCATTAAGACGGGCAATTGCCAGGATGTTATATATGAAATTTGAACATTCCACTTCCAAGGACAAAAAAGTTATGTTGTAATGCTATTTCTTCAGTATTTTGACTGACGTGGCACGGTTATACGGTTGAATGGTTACTATGATTATCATCTTTGTTTCATCGTGTGATCGAAATATTAGTATATTCACATAGTCTTTAACAGATAAAGTAAAAGAAATGTATATTACATAGACAGCTTTGTTTTGGTAAGTGGGGAAAGTGCACCATTTGTTATATAAATGCATTGTTTACTTTTGTTTTGTGTTAAGTAATAGTGGTGTAAACAAAGAACATTTTAAAAACTTTATGTTGTTTTAGTATAGATTATTTAGAACAAATTATACGTTATGGAATGTTAGACGTATTAGACCATTTACGAGAGCATTCTATATTATCTTAATATTCTATATTTTTCTTCTGGAGAATGCTTATATATTATATTAATGAGAATTTGACTAGCATTAGCAGCTGTTAGTTTAAAGTTTATTATTAAGTATTACGGTTTACTGCATTCATTTCAAAATGGAAGTATTATATTTATATTGGAGTTGGTTCTTATTTGGATAAACATGTATTGACTTCAGACAGTGATGTGTTCTACCCGTTTCTTATTTGAATTATTTTGAAATTTCAACAGCTAATTGAAAATGTACGCTTTTTTATAAACCCCTTTAATTAAAATAAACAAATGTGTTGTATTGTTATTTTTTGAGTATTTTCATGGTTATTATTTCATTGTTGAACGTATCTATTTTCTACTTTTGTTATTCTAAAGCGTTCCTATTGATATAGGACTTTTGCATTAAGTACATTTTTGCATGTAACTGTTGTCAACCTTGTATTATGTGTTGTATCATCATGGGTCTTATGACCTTTTGGATCTTTTTTTTTTTTCAACCACCACTTTGGTGATCCCTTTATTATTTTCCCCATCATTGGTGCATGGGGGTCGAGGAGGGTCATTCCCCGATGCACCTTACACTATTGTATGCATTTATTTATAAACAATACAAAAACAGTAACAGAAGTGTTCAATTTGCGTAAGAGAGTTGTTAACTGGGGAATTTTCCCTTTCTACCATTTCGACAGGTCATGGGTAAGATTTGTTTTTTTAATAATTTTAGTTGGTTGCGACAGCGTTGTAATCGTATAAATGTAATAAACACATCGTTTACAGGGCTGCTTTAAGGACAGTAACTCGTATGATCTTACCTTTTTTGATACAGACAGTTTTAGCCTGTAACAAGTATATATGATTTCAAAGAAATAGATTATGCCTCATGATTTTTATAAACGTTAAGAGTATTTAGAATTGTATGTGGCATGATATTGATACTGAGGGTGTTTGCCTGAAGACTATGAATCTCCTCTTTAGTATCTAAAACTCTGTAAATTATAAGCTTTTAGCCTCACATACTCAGCTTATATAAAGCTCTGTAAATTATTAACTTGTACTCCACCAATGACACCCATGACCAAATAACAGATAGAAAGTTCTTTTCTAGGTATATGAATTATGTTTGTGTATAATTCAATATATATTGACATGAAATGTGTACTTATATTTACTTATACAAGAAAAATGTATAAGCTATATATCACATCATGATGTAGATTATTAAGGGGGTAATGACAGGTATCTAGTTATCATTTAAACAATATAATAGAGTAAATATATAATTAAAAGCAGTAGAAGAATAATTTTTTTTTTTTTTTTTTTTTTTTTTTTTTTTTCAGTCACCAGTATGATGACCCATTTATTCTCCCCGTAATTTGGCATGTTGTGGGTCGGGGAGGACCATCCCACTGCACGCCTTACAAACAAACATATAAAACTGATTATATATACATATTATTATAAGACTTTACTTTCATATAATAAAATCTGTATAAAGCGGTAGTCTTGACATTTTTTTAACATTAAATTTTATCTGTTTTTCTATATTATATTAATTTACATGTATAGCCATTTTTATTAATTAAAAAAAGCAACAAAAAAAACACAAATGAATATAGTACGTTTGTTTTACGGGGGAAAGATAGAAAAAAATACAAATGGAAAAAAAAAAAAAGGTTTTAGTTCTTAATGCTCTCTCTACATGGCCACATCTCTCCTACCTAGCTTAATTTTTAATGTACATGTATATTTTATCCGATAGTTGTCAGATTCTTGGGCTGAATAAAACCTAAAATACCAATTTTAGGGGTGAGCTCCTCGCTTGTTTATACAACAAAATTATTTTAAAAGGTTCATGTATTTGTTCCATTTTTTTTCAAATGGTTCGAAAGCATTGTTTTGTGCTGCTATACATTCTAGAATTTTAAACGACTTTATTATCCTATTTTTGAATGCCTCTATAGACAGTTTATTTTGTAAATGTTTGGTACTGAAAATATAATATTTCATTTCAAGTAATATGTACAAGTCGGCTGGTGTTAATGTGTTACCAATGTTAAAAATAAATGATTCTTCAGTAAAATTTAAGTATATGTCATTACTGGACAACCACATTTTTAATTTATTAAGTATAGATTGCGTTTCAGGACAATACCAAAGCATATGGATTAATGTTTCCTCTTGTTGACAATCCTTGCACAGTGAACTATCAGTGATGTTGATTTTGTGTAGAAATCGTCTAGTTGGAAGTATTCTATGATTTACCCGTACTTGAAACCATTGTAATACTGTACTTGTTGAGGATTTAAAAGGAGACAGGTATATATCGTTCCATGTTTCTTCTTCTATATTATACATTTCCTCCCATTTGGGTTTTGAAGTTGGTTTACTCGGGTTTTGGTTAAGAATATTATACAGATCCCGAGATCCATTTTTACTATTAAGAAATGGATACATATTGAAAGGAAGAATTGGATTTGGTATTTTCTTTATCGATTGTGTGGGAATATTTTTCGTAATATAAGTTTTTATTGCTGCAATAATTCCGTTATATGTTAAAAAGCAAGCATTTAAATTATATAAGTTATTAAATTCCTCAACAGAATAAAAAATTCCATTTTCATCTATTAAATCATTAAGGTAGTAAATACCCTTTTCATACCAAGATTTGTAAAATACTACTTTACCTGTAAAATACTACTTTACCTGTAAAATACTACTTTACTGTAGAAGAATAAATTGTTTTGTAAAGTTTAGTGTTTGTCATACCCCTTTATTACACAAACATTCCTTCAATATATTTTGGAAGAAGGTTTTTGGTAGAAAAAAATGGCATGGTAATTATACTCAAGAAAAAGAAATATTTGTATAATGGAAAAACATACTTGAGAAAAGATAATGTAGAACATGAAAGGGCAAAAGGTAAATGCTATATAATACAGCAAGTGTCTAGATTCACAATTTTATGGTTCAGCAAAGATGTTCTCATATTGGCCCCATATTTTATGAAAATATGTATCTTTTGAGTTTTTATAAGCAATGTATTCATCCGTTTTATAAAATGTTTTTAAATAGTACATAACATTTGTACAGGATTGTGCAGAATTATTTTGTTTTTGTAAGAATATATGATGATTTTCTAATACTAAAATATTATTTAGTATAATATCTAATTTGTCATTCCCTAATAAAATATCGGAGTCTGACCAGTAGGTTACAGTCTCAGTGCATTTGCTATTAATGAAAGTAAACAAGTTTGACCAAAACAATTTGAAACTTCAAAGTCATAGAAGAGATGTTTAATTGTTTCCACAGTTTTATTACAAAAAGTACACATATCTGAATCAGCAATGTTCGTTTTTTAAGTAAATAATTGGTACCCAGAATCCTATGGTTGATCCTGTATTGAAACCATTAGTGTCTTACATCTTGATTTATTTTACATGTTGAAGCAAATATTTTGTACTGATTCAGGTGTATACTATTAAGTTCTTCGTTCCACTTTGGGAATTTATGTGAGCGTAGTAACGTTTTAACTGATGCTGTAACACCTTCATATTCTAAAACAAATGGATTTTATCCAATAAGTTTCTTTAAAGACCTGAAAAGATAATAAATTACCGTTATCACCGATCAATAGAATATGCGATCAGGTCATTGATGGAAATAACTCCTTTCTAGAACCAGTGGTTGAAAAAAAGTGTTGAGCCTCCGACCTTTATATCGTCATTTTACCATAAAGGAACACCATGAAACTGATACCATGAGGTTGATGGAATGTTACGTAGATAATATTTATAACTTTCAAAGACATCTTTCCAGAGGGGATTATCCAATGTTGTTAAATGTGTATCTATATAGTTTATGCCAAAGCAAGTAAACTGATTTATTCATGGATACATTTCTTGAAAAATGTTCAATTATCTTTACTTTTTAGAAGCCGTCTTATCCAGGTTATTTTCAAAGATTTAAAAAAGCATTCGATATCGATCATTCTTAAACCGCCTAGCTTTTTGTCTTGAAATATAACCTGACGTTTAACTTAGTCTTTTTTACCACTCCACAAAAAGTTAAAGATTAATGTTTTTAATTCATTTATTACCTGTTGGTGGGGATTTGGTAATGCTGAAATTAGATGAGTTATTTCTGGAATTGCTAGGCTATTTATAACTGTAATTTTACCAATTGGTGATAGAATTCTCTTTGAAAAGCTAATCAAAAGATTATTCTCGCATACAATGTACGGTTTTAAGAGTGTTTTTTAGAGATTTTTCAGAACCATCCA